>OX155961.1:18045333-18201779 GCA_944548615.1 Micropterix aruncella
ATATATATATATATATATATAAAAATTCCATAATTCTTCCGACTATGACACTTTTTGTATGTTACGCGCTCGACAAAGACGCGTCCAAGCAGAATGTTTTAAGAACTTTATAAATCAATGCCAATGTGATATAACCCGTTCCCCGGAAAAGTTCTGGCTGTATGTGAAGAAACTTCAGAAGAATGATAGAATTCCGCAACATATGACCTATGACAGCCACTCAATTAGCGGTGGCTCACAAATATCCGAAGCATTCTCTCAGTATTTTGAATCCGTGTTTGCGGATATCCCAACTTCCGCATCTTCATCACATAATATGGCGTCCAGCAATATTTCCCCAATAGCGACTATTAGCAGCATCGATACAAATGAGGCATTGATTTATAAGTACCTTAAAGCAGTTGACAAGAAGAAAAGTGCAGGCAGCGACTCGATTCCTCCCTGCTTTATCGCTAACTGTGCTACACAACTTGCAAAACCTGTCAGCATGTTATTCACAAGATCCGTCGACGAAGGACAATTTCCCGGTAAATGGAAGGAAGCCCATATCATACCAATCCATAAGGGTGGATGCAAATCGAAGGTCGAACATTACCGACCAATCTCCATCTTACCTACTCTAAGCAAGGTTTTCGAAAAGGTCGTCTTCGACCAAGTTTATCCTGCTATTTCTTCGTCTCTTTCCCAACAGCAACATGGGTTTACACAGCGACGCTCTGTTTTGACCAATCTGTGTGAATTCACAGACTATGTATCTTGCCAAATGGATAATCGCTCTCAGGTCGATGTTATATATACCGATTTTAGCAAGGCATTCGATCGAGTTGATCATGCGATTCTAATTTGCAAACTCGGCAATATCGGTATACATGGTGATTTACTGCGTTGGTTCACTTCGTATGTCAGCAATCGTCATCAAGCTGTTGTCATCGGGGGGCATAAATCGAATTTTATATCGGTCCCATCTGGGGTACCGCAGGGGTCTCATTTAGGACCATTGCTCTTCAATATCTTCATCAACGACGTAGGCAATTGTTTCTCCAATAGTTTTCACATCTCCTATGCTGACGACTTAAAAATTTACCAGTCTGTAAATAGCATCGAGGATAGCGTCTCCATCCAAAGAGACCTCGACCGGTTCTACGACTATTGTGTTAGGAATAAGTTAACATTAAATATTTCAAAATGTCAAAAAATCACTTTCACAAGGAAAAACAATAAAATAAATTTCATTTATAAACTCAATCATATCCCCCTAAGTGAAAAGAGTGAGGTGCGCGATCTGGGTTTAGTATTAGATAATAAACTGCTGTTTGATAAACACATCGACTATGCTACCGGAAAAGCTCATAAAATGTTAGGATTCATCCAGCGAGTGTGTAAACCGTTTAGCGATGTAAGAACCCTTAAGATTTTATACTTCTCCTATGTACGCAGCATTCTCGAATACGGATCTATCATTTGGTCGCCTCAATATACAGTCTATAAAAATAGAGTTGAGAGACTCCAGAAGTACTTCATGAGACATCTTGATTTTAAATCGTTTCAAACCTCCGAAAGTTACTCAGAGAGACTTAACCGTCATAACATGGACTCACTCGAGGATAGGCGCCTCCAATATGATATACGTTTTCTGTACAATATTATTAATAATAAAATAGACAGTCCCTATTCTGTTGGCAGAATCTCCTACCGAATCCCCAACAATAAGACCAGGGCTCGAGATTTATTTTATCTACCGAGAGTCAATACCAATTATGGTCAAAATATGTATTTTTATAGAGCACTTCGATCATATAACCTCAACTTTCAATGTGTGGATATTTTTAATTTATCTTCAAATACTTGCTTCGAAGAAATTAGAAATACGATAAACAGCCTTCGGGTTTGATTGGTATTTCTTCGTCCGTTGGGTACGTAGGCTGTGGCAATCACCACTACACTATAACAATGCTTTCTAGTCAGTATAATATTCTCTATAAAAGTTCATATGTATGTTAACATTATAAACACATTGTGATGTATATTATATATATATATATATGTATATATATGTATATGTATATATATATATATGTGTGTGTGTATATATATATATATATATATATATATATATATATATATATATATATATATATATATGTATGTATGTATATATATATGTATGTATATGTATATATATATATATATATTTATATTAACTATATTTTTACATTTTATTATTACCGTATCGTATTATTTATATTAATTTATTGTTTGTGCACGTGTATGTATGTATATATGTATATACGTTATATATCATCATATATCATACATCTACATAACTCATAATATGGCTTATCTTACTTACTTACTTAGCTTACCCTATCCCTTTCCCCTTACTTGAACCTGCATTTGTATCATTGCTCATTGCGCTGTAACAATAGATTTAATTTAATTGTGAAAACTTTTAATTGGCCTTAGATGTATATATTATGTGTTAGTATTAAGTATAAAACGCTGTAAGTTTTCTGAAAAATAAAAATAAAATAAAATAAAATAAAATATATATATATATATATAGGATGATGTTTTTATTTAAAATAAAATTAGTAAAAGCTACTTAAAAAGTAGCGAAGGAAATCCCAGCTTGTATTGGGAAATGCTTATGTTTGAATGAGATATACTTACGGATGTGCACGACTTTCGACGGTGCAATGTAAGTTTAAAGGTCCTTTTGCAGTCGACTAACGATCACTATTCATCCATATATCTCATAAATAGGGCTTATCCTTATGCAACACAAAATGCCTTCAATTGAGACGAATTAAGCGAAAAAATAAAAAATTAAACTATTGATCACTTCGGCAAAGCCGTTTTCCAAATGAAAGTGACATTACGAAATAATTCAAATTTCGAATGCTACCGACATTTAAAATATGATACAATTGGCTGAGTTTGTTATCAACGAGCCATTAAATCGATATAAAAATAAAAAAACCTCCATATGCTCAATGAAATGAAAGAAGAAACTTGAATCTTAATTTCTGGCAGAGGAGTTTATAATAAAGATTGTATAATGTTATCAAAATAGGGTAAACCTATATAAAATTGTATAATATTAAAAAATTGTAAAGAAATATTGTAGAAAACAGTATAATATTGTTATATTTGATATATATATATATATATATATATATATATATATATATATATATATATATATATATATATATATATATATATATATATATATATATATATATATATATATATATATATATATATATATATATATATATATATATATATATATATATATATATATATATATATATATATATATATATATATATATATATATATATATATATATATATATATATATATATATATATATATATATATATATATATATATATATATATATATATATATATATATATATATATATATATATATATATATATATATATATATATATATATATATATATATATATATATATATATATATATATATATATATATATATATATATATATATATATATATATATATATATATATATATATATATATATATATATATATATATATATATATAGAAAATAGATAAGTAAATATTAATGAGTTGTTTCTAGTATTCCTCTAATGAGTTGTTTCTCGAAGCGAAAATACTAGATATTAGGCAACTGCTTTGTTTAAAAACTGATTTGAATACCAATCGCGCGCAAGCAGACATTGTCACCTTCTAAGAACACAATATAAAGTGTCCAGGAGATCCATATCGTATGGACCAAACCATTATCATTACCTTGCTCCGAGATTAATGAACATTATAGGAAAACACTTCGATATTCCATGACTGACACATGTGGTTCTTTAAAAAATGCCTCATTCAGTGGTTAATTAGTAGAGGAAGAACGTAACCTGAATGTATACTCATAACATTTTGAAATAATTTACACACCCTCACATCTCTGACAATATAAATTACCTAGATGTATACAAGAATTCATATTTTTTATTTATATTACGTAATATTGTGTACATGGATATATTGTATAATTATTATTGTCGTACGCGTATATCTACTAAAACATTATATCGATTCTCGAATCACTGGTTTGGTCCTTTGGATTTTATAATCAAATTATATAATATCATATATCCACAGTAGATGTATACAAGAATTCATATTTTTTATTTATATTACGTAATATTGTGTACATGGATATATTGTATAATTATTATTGTCGACTATTTATCATTTAATGATTATTTTGAGTTTTTAATGTTTTTTTTTTGTTATCTTTTATTTTACTACAAAAATTTCGTTAATATTTTGATATTAGCTTGTGAAAGCAATATATTAGAAAATATATTTTATCTAAAATAGCATTTTAAGCATCATAAAATGTTGGTGTCTTCCTTGAAACAGGCGCACTGCCTTATAGTTAGGACTGACCCAGAATCACTGCGTGGCCCAGAATCATAGTCAAAATAATTCTTATATTTTATATTTTCTTGAATAAATAAATAATAAGCAGAAATCTTAGCTAAAGAATTTGAGGGAATTTAGGTTTTTATGAGCTGTTAAAATATTCATTATTTGTCGAAGCGTTAGTTCTTTTCCTAAATAAGTGGAGCGCTTTTGACCTGGTTGATCACTCACTTGCGTTACTCATAATGGCCACTTTTCTATAGTACCGGATGCACAATAATGATAACAACTGTGAGCGATTCTTTATTGTCTTCATCATTATAGTGCTAAAGAAGTGTCCCTTTCTTCTTTGGTGGTGAACGCCAGCTTGGAACATCCATCCATCCATCTGCAACTCACGATTCAGCCTAACTATTCTTATCATCTCGATAAATGAATAGCCCTATCTTCGTTTTTATTTTCTAGTGCCAATCTTCATGGCCACTTTGCGTATGCCATGCCAAGCGCGGGAATCGGCATAATCGTATTGACCCCACCACCGGGTAAATGTACCCGTTTGGTGGTTTTAAACGCGTGGGCATTCCTAAAGATCGTTTCCAGACATGCGAACTTCCTGAAAATAGTAGATCGGAAAGAGTCGTTGCATATTCTTCGAAGCGGACGTTCGAACCTTATAATCCTGTTTATGGCATTCCTAGCTTTCCTCGCCAAAGCGATTTTTTATGCGATTATCGGGTCCGAAGTGACCAAATACAGGATAAGTTTTTTATTAGTGACATCATGTGGGTGAATCAGTACGAGCAAATAAACAACTCTTGAAACATTTTTTTGACAAAATTAGAAATTATATCTAATAAAAAAAAGTTTGAGTAGCGTTGAGTGCGCTGTGCCATCTAGCAGTAGTTAAAATATCGCGAATATTGTTTATTCGCGATATCGCATCTAGCAGTAGGTAAGTAAAATATCGCGAATATTGTTTATTACTATAAATACCGTTAGATGGCACAATGCGCTCAACTCTTTTTATACTATTTTTCAAAACAGATTTTTTTCAAAACTTGAAAAAAACATTCGATAAAAACATTTTTTGTTTGTTTTTCCCAAAAAAATATATCAAAAGTTGCTTACTTGCTCGTACTGATACTTGCACCAACTACAAGAATGTCACTAATTAAAAACTCTCCCTGTATACAAAGTGCGAAAGAAAAAATTTAAATACAGTTTGACGTTTATACAAAACGCCTTGCCCACGCGATGCGGTGGATTTATCCTCTCTAGGTGGCCAGAAAATTCCGCATGGTAATTGCGGGGAAAAAGCGGGCAAACGAAGGACCATGCGGATTATACAACGATAGGAAATAAACGATTTGACAGTAACTTCGTTGGGTCGTTTCCATTCTCGATAATTCGTATCGTGGTTTAATAATCTTCTTATGCCATTTTAAGGTGATGTTCTTCGGCCATTTCAAAACTAGCCGAAAACCAGGGAAATAAAAAATGTTGAGCAACATTGTCCGGGTGATTTGAAATGGATTGACCCATATAGGAGTTAGGGATATACGTTCTCATTTTACGAGTGATAGGCACAATTCAATACAACCCTGTTTGTCTTTGGAATTATTTAAAAGGGACCCAAACCACGTTGGAATGGTATGTTAAAATAAACTACCCGAAAATATTTAAATTTTATGTAAAAACAGCGAAATACCAAATTTTTAATCCAAATTAAAAGGCTACCTCAGAGTGAGAATTATATGATATCAACGAATTATAATTAGGTGACTGACAATTTCCATTTTGATTTTTTTCGTTTAGCTGGAAATTTTACCATTTTATTGACTATTATATTATTATACCTATTTTATTTTCTCTCCGATAATCAATGGTATTTTGTAATTATTATATATTGCATTTATTTGTATATTTTCTATTTCATGACACTTTAATTGATTATTCTCAAGTAAAAAATGTTCTAAAGTTAGTATTTTAAAATCTTCTTTACAGTATCATGTCAAATAATTATCTGATTGACTTTGTAGTTTAAGTATATACCTAATATGATTATTATACATTATGTGATGAGACTCTTCATAACCCTTTGGTATCGATTTTTAGAATTATTTAATCGTAGGCGTATATCTACTAAAACATTATATCGATTCTGTAATCAATCGCCTGGTCCTATGGATTTTATAATCAAATTATATAATATCATATATCCACAGCACTAATGGCTAAACAACTATGTATAAGGTTTTGAAGACAATAAAGTTGATTTGATTTCATTTAAAATCAAAAAAATTCCCTGTGCATATAGTACGTAGACACCTAAAGCAAATATGAGATCGCATAAAGTATAAAGTAATGCGGTACCGTCGCATATTTTTATTCAACATGACACCAAAGCTGCATTTTGCAATGCAGAATTGACCAGGTCAGTTTATGAGTGATACTTATATTTGATCTGAGTTTTATTCTGAGAACGTGTAAGCATTTCGGTAATGTTGATGTGCTATATTCGTTGTACAACGTCTATGTACGGAGTATATTGAAGATTCCTTCGCTTATATGGTCGCCGCAATATCACATATTTACCGAAAGCATTGAGCGAATACAGAAGATAATCCTATGGCAACTCTCTAATCGCAAATATGTGAGTACAACATATGCGGATAGCCAGAAAAGTTGCAAACTACAGAACCTGGAGGTTAGCGGGGCATTGATAGTTGTCAACTACTACGGACGAACCCGCCAGTCGAGGAAGTTATAACGATATCAGATCACTTTCTCCCTCGGGCAGTACGCAGAGACGGAGACAACACAGTCCACCGTCTAACTACACCAACAATCCAGAAAGAGTCTAAGACCTTATCGAGATGCACTAAGGAGTGAATCCAGCCTGCCAACCTCACACCCATACTACCTGATTAGGACGGATTTCTCCGTCCTCCAGTCTGGTCACGGATCCGAGGTCGCTTGCGCGGCCTCTACCAGACGTTAGAGGTAATTCATATTTTTAAAGCGGATCCATGGCGCCCTATGCCCGTCAAGGTCAATCGGGAGCGGGTGGCCATCGGATCGTTTCTAAGGATAGGAAACTTACGTCTCCAGACTACCCCTGGTTATTTGCCGGATTGTTCCACCGAATCTGCACTTCTGATCCCAACCGCCTTCAACTGCAGGTTCACAGTTCACAGCGGACCTGACACAGTCTCTCTTCGAGTAGGCTACAGGATGGGAGTCGAACCGTGAGTTGGGCTGACCAAGGTAACACAAAGAAGGCCATCATCACCCAAGCTGCGTGGAACCATTATAAACCACTACGGGCTGTGTAAGCCGTCTCTGACACGATATCCTGTCTAATAAAAACGACAATCCCTATTTGATGAACAGTATGCGCACAGTATACCGAGTGAATAGTAGACGCACTCTCAAGCGATAGGGGATAGGGTGCGAGGGAAGAGAGAAGAGGGGTACGTCTCGACGAACGCCTTTGATTAGCGTTACGCGCGAGCGAAGGTCGGCGAATTTCTCAAAACGTTTGAACATCTATTATTATTTTGTTATAATGCTGTTCTTGTGTTTTTGTTTTATTTTAATTCAAATATATTAAAAATGTATTTTAAACTGTAAAATGCACATTTTATATATAATTGTATCGTCTGACTATTTCAATTTGATTCTTTAAGTATTTATTGCGATAATATTTTTCCATTTATTGCGATTCATCATTATTACTATTTTTTTTCTATTTATTACGATATTATGTTATTATTCAATTTGATTATAACGAAATTTATAAACGCATTGATGACGAGATCAAAAAATAATCAATGATTGAAATATTAGGTACCATCATACGTGAAATTTGATATTTAGAGGGAACCGTTATGGAGAACTCGTTTGGTAAACTTTTTTTAAATTATTATCTTGTTGTTATTATTACTATTATTATTATTATTCACTTTATAAATAAGATAAAAAAACGAATTTACCGCGTGAATTTTGTAGCACCCGACGTTTCGGCGACGTTGCAGCCGCCGTTGTCCAGGGTAGACTGTACAAAATTCAAACTACAAAATTCACGCTGTAAAATTCGTTTTTTATCTTATTTATAATGTTAAATGACCGCGATAGTCTCCGATTTCATATTATTCACTTTGTACCTGCAAGTGATCCTTATCTAACAAAACGTAGAGGAGACTGTAATTTTAATTCTAGCAACATGTGGAAGCACTTTGGCTATAATATGCGTTACACTGAACTCAATGTAACTATTGCAAATTTCACTGTAACTGTAAAATTCAACATTACAGCGCTGTTTTTCCTTTAATAAATAAAAATAAAAATACAAGTAGATATAATAAAAATATTGAAAAAACCCAACTACCGTTACAGAAAGTGAACTATTGTATTTATAATTATTTACATTACGGTTTTTTTATGAAATATTTGTAAATAGGATAGAAAACGAATTTACCGCGTGAATTTTGTAGCACCCGACGTTTCGGCGACGTTGCAGCCGCCGTTGTCCAGGGTAGACTGTACAAAATTCAAACTACAAAATTCACGCTGTAAAATTCGTTTTTTATCTTATTTATAATGTTAAATGACCGCGATAGTCTCCGATTTCATATTATTCACTTTGTACCTGCAAGTGATCCTTATCTAACAAAACGTAGAGGAGACTGTAATTTTAATTCTAGCAACATGTGGAAGCACTTTGGCTATAATATGCGTTACACTGAACTCAATGTAACTATTGCAAATTTCACTGTAACTGTAAAATTCAACATTACAGCGCTGTTTTTCCTTTAATAAATAAAAATAAAAATACAAGTAGATATAATAAAAATATTGAAAAAACCCAACTACCGTTACAGAAAGTGAACTATTGTATTTATAATTATTTACATTACGGTTTTTTTATGAAATATTTGTAAATAGGATAGAAAACGAATTTACCGCGTGAATTTTGTAGCACCCGACGTTTCGGCGACGTTGCAGCCGCCGTTGTCCAGGGTAGACTGTACAAAATTCAAACTACAAAATTCACGCTGTAAAATTCGTTTTTTATCTTATTTATAATGTTAAATGACCGCGATAGTCTCCGATTTCATATTATTCACTTTGTACCTGCAAGTGATCCTTATCTAACAAAACGTAGAGGAGACTGTAATTTTAATTCTAGCAACATGTGGAAGCACTTTGGCTATAATATGCGTTACACTGAACTCAATGTAACTATTGCAAATTTCACTGTAACTGTAAAATTCAACATTACAGCGCTGTTTTTCCTTTAATAAATAAAAATAAAAATACAAGTAGATATAATAAAAATATTGAAAAAACCCAACTACCGTTACAGAAAGTGAACTATTGTATTTATAATTATTTACATTACGGTTTTTTTATGAAATATTTGTAAATAGGATAGAAAACGAATTTACCGCGTGAATTTTGTAGCACCCGACGTTTCGGCGACGTTGCAGCCGCCGTTGTCCAGGGTAGACTGTACAAAATTCAAACTACAAAATTCACGCTGTAAAATTCGTTTTTTATCTTATTTATAATGTTAAATGACCGCGATAGTCTCCGATTTCATATTATTCACTTTGTACCTGCAAGTGATCCTTATCTAACAAAACGTAGAGGAGACTGTAATTTTAATTCTAGCAACATGTGGAAGCACTTTGGCTATAATATGCGTTACACTGAACTCAATGTAACTATTGCAAATTTCACTGTAACTGTAAAATTCAACATTACAGCGCTGTTTTTCCTTTAATAAATAAAAATAAAAATACAAGTAGATATAATAAAAATATTGAAAAAACCCAACTACCGTTACAGAAAGTGAACTATTGTATTTATAATTATTTACATTACGGTTTTTTTATGAAATATTTGTAAATAGGATAGAAAACGAATTTACCGCGTGAATTTTGTAGCACCCGACGTTTCGGCGACGTTGCAGCCGCCGTTGTCCAGGGTAGACTGTACAAAATTCAAACTACAAAATTCACGCTGTAAAATTCGTTTTTTATCTTATTTATAATGTTAAATGACCGCGATAGTCTCCGATTTCATATTATTCACTTTGTACCTGCAAGTGATCCTTATCTAACAAAACGTAGAGGAGACTGTAATTTTAATTCTAGCAACATGTGGAAGCACTTTGGCTATAATATGCGTTACACTGAACTCAATGTAACTATTGCAAATTTCACTGTAACTGTAAAATTCAACATTACAGCGCTGTTTTTCCTTTAATAAATAAAAATAAAAATACAAGTAGATATAATAAAAATATTGAAAAAACCCAACTACCGTTACAGAAAGTGAACTATTGTATTTATAATTATTTACATTACGGTTTTTTTATGAAATATTTGTAAATAGGATAGAAAACGAATTTACCGCGTGAATTTTGTAGCACCCGACGTTTCGGCGACGTTGCAGCCGCCGTTGTCCAGGGTAGACTGTACAAAATTCAAACTACAAAATTCACGCTGTAAAATTCGTTTTTTATCTTATTTATAATGTTAAATGACCGCGATAGTCTCCGATTTCATATTATTCACTTTGTACCTGCAAGTGATCCTTATCTAACAAAACGTAGAGGAGACTGTAATTTTAATTCTAGCAACATGTGGAAGCACTTTGGCTATAATATGCGTTACACTGAACTCAATGTAACTATTGCAAATTTCACTGTAACTGTAAAATTCAACATTACAGCGCTGTTTTTCCTTTAATAAATAAAAATAAAAATACAAGTAGATATAATAAAAATATTGAAAAAACCCAACTACCGTTACAGAAAGTGAACTATTGTATTTATAATTATTTACATTACGGTTTTTTTATGAAATATTTGTAAATAGGATAGAAAACGAATTTACCGCGTGAATTTTGTAGCACCCGACGTTTCGGCGACGTTGCAGCCGCCGTTGTCCAGGGTAGACTGTACAAAATTCAAACTACAAAATTCACGCTGTAAAATTCGTTTTTTATCTTATTTATAATGTTAAATGACCGCGATAGTCTCCGATTTCATATTATTCACTTTGTACCTGCAAGTGATCCTTATCTAACAAAACGTAGAGGAGACTGTAATTTTAATTCTAGCAACATGTGGAAGCACTTTGGCTATAATATGCGTTACACTGAACTCAATGTAACTATTGCAAATTTCACTGTAACTGTAAAATTCAACATTACAGCGCTGTTTTTCCTTTAATAAATAAAAATAAAAATACAAGTAGATATAATAAAAATATTGAAAAAACCCAACTACCGTTACAGAAAGTGAACTATTGTATTTATAATTATTTACATTACGGTTTTTTTATGAAATATTTGTAAATAGGATAGAAAACGAATTTACCGCGTGAATTTTGTAGCACCCGACGTTTCGGCGACGTTGCAGCCGCCGTTGTCCAGGGTAGACTGTACAAAATTCAAACTACAAAATTCACGCTGTAAAATTCGTTTTTTATCTTATTTATAATGTTAAATGACCGCGATAGTCTCCGATTTCATATTATTCACTTTGTACCTGCAAGTGATCCTTATCTAACAAAACGTAGAGGAGACTGTAATTTTAATTCTAGCAACATGTGGAAGCACTTTGGCTATAATATGCGTTACACTGAACTCAATGTAACTATTGCAAATTTCACTGTAACTGTAAAATTCAACATTACAGCGCTGTTTTTCCTTTAATAAATAAAAATAAAAATACAAGTAGATATAATAAAAATATTGAAAAAACCCAACTACCGTTACAGAAAGTGAACTATTGTATTTATAATTATTTACATTACGGTTTTTTTATGAAATATTTGTAAATAGGATAGAAAACGAATTTACCGCGTGAATTTTGTAGCACCCGACGTTTCGGCGACGTTGCAGCCGCCGTTGTCCAGGGTAGACTGTACAAAATTCACGCTGTAAAATTCGTTTTTTTATATTATTTATAATGTCAAATAACCGCGATAGTCTCCGATTTCATATTATTCACTTTGTACTAAGTGATCCTTATCTAATAAAACGTAGAGGAAAGTGTAATTTTAATTCTAGCAACATGTGGAAGCACTTTGGCCATAATATGCGTTACACTGAACTCAATGTAACTATTGCAAATTTCACTGTAACTGTAAAATTCAACATTACAGCGCTGTTTTTCCTTTAATAAATACAAATAAAAATACAAGTAAATATATTAATAATATTGCAAAAACACAACTGCCGTTACAAAAAGTGAACTATTGTATTTATAATTATTTACATTACGGTTTTTTTATGAGATATTTGTAGTTTATGTATTTATCCATATAAATAGATGTATAATTCTGGAATATACTCTATCAGACCTTTCTTTCGACACTAAACACGATATATTTAGGCTAATTTATTTGATGACATTTGGACATTTAGACAACTACTTATTTAATATTTGGATAGTTAAGGTACCCCATGACACTCGGAATGACAACGGTTCTAACAATACCACACACTTTAGCGTTTAGAAGTTATAGTGGAATAAAGAAACGAAATACATACACAGATGAACCCTGAGCACATCACACTCCTTTTTTGTTGGGCATTCGTGTAATAATATCAAACCATACAGTAATACACTACAAGTACGGAAATGCAATAATTCCATGATGTAAGAAATGAATGCCTGATGGCCCATGCATGACTCACGATATTGTGAAATGCAGATAAGTATTTTAATTTGTACGGGATGTTATTTTAATGGGTGTGATAGTAGTGCAAGCTTCAATCGTGATATGATTTGCTCAACCAGAAAGACGCTCATAAATTTGGTGTTTTTTTAAATGGTGGTGAACGGTTTCGTGCAGCTTGGGCCACACGATCCATTTTGTTCTCAGCTCGGCTCAACTCATGATTCAGCTCCGATATTTGAGCAAAAACAAACCACGGAAAGTCAAATAAACAGCTGATTCTTAAAAAAGAATAATATGGCTTTGATTTAAAATTTATTGGAATTTTAAATTCCAATTCAAACCTAAGTTATCCAAATTCAAAGTTACCAGTGTGAAGAAAAACAGCAATTACATAGGTAAGGACCCAATATTATACAGAATATGGCTAAATTTTGAATCTCGTCTATGCTTCGAATTTATGAAAAGTCTATGCTTTTAACAGAATTGACTTTTATTACTAGGAATATATTATAAAGTAAATGGTGAATATATCCCTGAAGTTCAGTGCATTCGAGATCTTGGGGTACAACTGAATCAAAAGCTGACGTTCGACCAACACATCAACAGTATTGTTAGCAAGGCGTTGAGGACTCTGGGTTTTGTTAATAGAATATGTAAACCATTCTCGAACATTAACATCTAATCTGGTTAGCTGCTCCGTGCATCTAATGCTTTACTTTTCCTATATTCGTAGCACCTTAGAGTTCGTGTAGCAGATTTGGAATCCGCAATATGGCGTGTATAAAAATAGGGTGGAGGGCGTCCAAAGACGTTTTACTAGATACCTGGACTATCGAGAGCACGTGGAACTTAGAACCTACGAGAGCAGGCTGAACTATTTCAGTATGTGTTCACTGGAAAACCGCCGCACAGCGGCTGATATGACATTATTGCATAAAATAATTCATAACAAAATTGATAGCCCTCATTTGGTAAAGAAACTGTCGTTGTTGGTTCCTCCACGAAGGGTTCGCTCTCCTCGTACGTTCGAAATCCCTCGTGTGAACACTAGTTACGCCCAAAACTCTGTTATGCACCGCTTGATGACCACATCCAATAGTCGATTCGAAGATATCGTCATTTTTAACTTGATTCAACCTAAATTCAGCGAGGCTGTCCTTAGCTTACTAGGCGTCTAGGAAGTGATTACATAGTGAGCATACAAATTGTTTCCAAACACTCAGAGCGAAAATGAGAATAGCAAAGAGTATAATTTGAATACCTATATCCTATCCTACATATATGTTATCCCTCTCCTTTCCTATCCTTGCAATAGTTCGATTGTAATTTAATTTAATTTAATTTAGTGCAATGCAACTTTTGATTTACCGTATAAGAAAATAATGTAGGAAACAATTAATCGGCCAGCGAAACACTGTATTAGAATAGTTAGTAATAATTACCGAAGCGTTGTATGTTTCCCGAAAATAAAATAAATAAATAAATAAATAAATAAAAACTCTTCATTTAAGTACATTTTACAAAGAGGCGAGCTTATTGCCTGGCAATATTCAACATCTAACCTTTTGTATAATATAATAATATATTGGTCTACTCGTTATAACAACTAATATTAATAATAATATAGCCACAATTCATCAGCTTGCGCATATCTTTTTACTTTCCCGGCACAAAAAACCGACCAGGAGGGAAAGTATTGTGAACCCTCATAAAATTTTTGAGATGAAGACGGAAATATCAATTTTGAACCCCTTTAGACGATTAAGACCATTTTCAGGTTGAAGTCTGTCTGTGTGTGTGTGTTTGTTTGTGTATATGTATTCCTCCACGATAGCGCCTAAACGCTTAATCCGATTGAGCTGAAATAGGCCATTTGGTTATGGCAGTATGTTTGAAATCGGTCCAGGCGCACGAGTCATCCTCAAAATATTACACTTAGGGACTTGAAATTTAGTACACAGATGCCTTGTTGTGCCAAAATCACATTGGGTAATATCTGATATACAAGCTGCACAAATAATATTTAAATTCTGCCATACAAATTATGGGGGAATCAAATAATTAAATTTGCGGCATCGCGCGACGCATGTTCAAATTGTAAACCTTTATTGCGTTGTGTCGCTCGTTTGAAATTAGAATGTTTAACGGCTAATTTTACGGCGACGCGCGTTTGCAAATCCATTTTTAAATTGAATGAGATGACGTCCTTGGCTAATTGCCGGGAAAGTCTTGGGGTGACACAACCGATTTTTTCTTTAATTTCAGGACGAATATTTTCTGTAACGAAGTTTTTAGTGAAATTCGCTTTCGCTGATGAACGCGCTACGGTAATCTATTCGGCTGACGCATTCGAGGGATCGTCGATATCATAGTAACATCTCCATAGTACGCACCGATTTCGCACTCATACAAGCGCTCGTTGACTGTACGCTACCACTACATATATTCTCGGGCGCCTCGGTGCTAGCCACTCAGGGCTGTCGCGCGACAGCTAAGTATGCAAAAGTGGAATGTTTTCTGTACAGGCTGTAATGCAACCTATCAGAAATTACATTTACGAGTTTTTATATTTACGTTACGAAATTACATTTACGAGGTAACGTTTATTGTTCATTTGCGTAGGTAAGTATGTGTCTAGGTAAGTGGGTGCATAGGTATGTAAGTGCATAGGTAGGTAGGTAGATGCGTTTTTGTTAAGTACCTACTTTAACTTAATAAAATGTAGATATTTTGAACACATGCAACAAGTGATGAACGCTTTCACACAACGTCATACTAACTCATATATTCTGTTACAGTACAATTTTGGAAACCGACTCTTGATCTATAAACCAAAAATACATAAACGTACATAATAATTACAAATAATTGCATTTCTGCTTTAATGGGATCACAACTTGTCAATTGTGTTTTTTTGTGGCAACCCTGGTGGTTCGGCAAAGCGTAGGTACTTATTTCGAAAACGGGCGCGAGATTAATATATATATATAAGTAGTAATGCAAATATTAAAAATAAGAGTAAACAATTTCAGCGTAGGAATTATGCATAAAAATACTTACAAAATTGAATCAAAAGCAGAAAAAAGAATACATCGCATAGTCTAGTGGCAACGTCACCTAACTAGGCCGGGACCTGTTCTAAGGTAAACATTTATTTTTTAATGTGTTTGCAACAATACCGTGTTTATAAAAATGGCATATATTCCATGTATGCACAAAATAATAGAATTGCAAAACCATATTAAAAATGACTAAATACTTAAAATAAATAATTAAATTAAAGTTAGAAGTGGAAAATTAAAATGTCAGCAAATAAATTCAAATCAGAAAAAAAAGAAAACAATTTAAAATAGCAAAAATTAGAATAAGAGTTTAAACAAAATAGTCCTGCATTTTAATTATAAGATAAGATAGTGTTAGAACTAAAACAAATTATCTCTTAATCTACGTTAAAAAAATATAAATAATAATAATACAGTTTGTGCGGGTTGGCTCTAAAGGCAAAAAACAGCTCACTGCAACACCTTTCTCAATAATCGAGAAAGCTTCAGATTGGATTATGGAGGTCGATTCGGTCTCTAAGCAGTATAAATTCCCTAAAAGTCTCGGATGCACAGCCCTGCGTCCAGATATAACTCTTTACTCTCTATCTCGGAAGATGGTCCTTATCGTAGAATTAACTGTTCCATGGGAATCAAATATCCCAAAAGACCACGAGTACAAATTAAATAAATACCATGACCTCGCAAATGCCGTCACCCGGAACGGCTTCACTGTTCACCTTCACGCGGTGGAAGTAGGCGCTCGTGGCCTGCCAGCTAAATCTTTGTTTCACCTTTTTAAAGATCTCGGTCTCTCCAGGAAAATAATCAACTCCTTTCTAGAAAAAATATCTAAAACCGCGATTTTTGCATCTCAAATTCTATGGCTTCGAAGGGGGAATGAATGGGTGGTAAGGTGTACGCTCACATGTGGCAAGACAGCTGTCCTAAACCTACCACCGCCGGTCGTAAGTCCGGAATCCACCCTTCACCTCCCAGAAGTGTAATAATTATATATGATGGGCCCGATTTTTGGTCGGTGAATTCCATGGCAGCTCCGTTTGTATTTTATTTATAATAATAAATAAAATAATAATATAACATAATATAATATAAGATTCAAAATATTCGGTTAACATAATATAATATATGTCCGGGTTAGATTATAATGTCCAATATTTTTAAAATTCCTTGTCTTCCCTCTTTTACAGATGTCCTACTGATGTTATTTACTATGCCGATACGCAGTCGATCCGTCGATCAATCGATTATACACAAATCAATATTGTTGACAAACAAGGTGAGAATATCGTTAGCATATATCGAACCTAATTAAAGTGTTAGTGACCAGATCGCGAAATGTTTGCTTATAACGGCATATTTTAGCGCGTTATTCCGAAAATGAGGTTTTCGACCTGTTTGCAGATTAAACACAATAAATAAACGAATTTACTAAATGTATCTCTTTTAAACATCTATTTAAATTTAAATTGGACGCACCGCAACGTTGGCGGAATTCCAGACAAGAGAACAAGCGTAGCGTAGGTTTTTATCATTTTGACTGTTTTTACACGACTGCCCAACTAAAAAGGAGTGTAGTGTGTTTAGGGTTCATCTATGTATCTTCAACCCAGAATAATTGCAAATGTGAGCATATCAATATTAAAAAAAATAGATATTTAGGCATAGAAATAGATTCCAAACTTAATTGGGAATGCCAAATAAAATCGCTTACGGCGCGAACGAGGAAATTACTGTACGTGTTCCGCGAACTTAGGAATGTACTGAGTAAAGAAACAACTTGCGGTGTCAACTACAACGGGCGAGCCCGTCACCACAGGACGTTTTTAACGATTTTATCGTTCTGTCGCCCTGCAGTGAACGTAGAAGACTTTGGACAGAAACAAATCCAACGTCCATCTACGTCACAACCCGTGAGAGTCCAACGCCTTACCGCGAGTTAGCCAGGAATAAACCCGGCGGGCTCGAGATACTCGCGCCCTCACTTCCAATTGTGACCAGATTTCTCCGGTCTCTCGATTGGTCCCGAGTTCGAGGTCGCTTGCGCGGTCCTCTCCCTTATGAAGCGGTGAAACGGAGTGCACCGAATCTGTCGCGGACCAAGGCGTCCTTTGCCCGCCTCTTACACGGGATCGGATGGCCAATGGTCAATTCAAGAGCAGTCGCCATAAGGTACGCAACCACCCCCGCTCTATAGGAAACAATACAGTTCCCAGACTCCCCCGACTGTTAGTCGGAGAGCACAATCGATTGGCTTGCGCCGCACGGTGCGCAGACCGTCCAGGGGCGCCAGAGGTTTGATTCCCAGGGGAGACTGGTTGACCCAGTGTCCTACCCAGGATTCGCACCCCATGCGGGGAGGCCGTCGGATGGGTGTTGACCCGTGAGTGTGACCGACCCTGAACACATGGGTCATCGTGGCCAACTCATCATGGGCCCGTTAGCCCCCTGAGTAAAGAAACACTGCGAATGGTGTATATGGCTCTTGGTAAAAGTATATGGGTGCATGGAATTATAGCGTGGGGCTCATGTACAAAAACAACAATGGGCCGACTATTAAAAGCACAAAAGTTACTAATAAGAGTCATAAACAAAAAGCCTCCTCGGTACAGTTCAAATCAGCTCCTTGCGGAGTTTAAGGTTTTGGATATCTGCCAGCTATTTATTAAGCAGTGCCTTGTAAGCTTTCACAAAACTAAAGAGTACAGAGCAAGAAGTCAACAAATGTACTTAACGAGAAATGCTGAAAAGGAATTTTTCACAATTCCAAAGGTAAAAAGCACATTTGCCCGAAAACAATGTTTTTTTATCGCCCCGAAAGTTTACAACTCACTATGTGAAACCACGAAAAACGTGAAAAATTATGTAACTTTTAAAGGTAAAGTAAAAAACTGGCTTCTAGATATTGGGAGTTCAAAAACTAAAGATCTTATTAATACTGTAGGGTGAATATTAAAAAAATATATATTTGTAAAGTTGCGCAATATTACACATCATTTTCTTACATATATATATATATATATATATATATATATATATATATATATATATATATATATATATATATATATATATATATATATATATATATATATATATATATATATATATATATATATATATATATATATCTTAATATATATAAATTACGTGTCACGTTGTTTGTCCGTGATGGACTCCTAAACTACTTAACCGATTTGAATCAAATTTGCACACAATGTGCAGTTTGATCCAACTTGAAAGATAGGATAGCTTACGTCTTAATTTATAGTCGCGATATTATTTTATTGCAATTTGACATTCGCAATTATCTGTTAGTTCCAAACGATTTTAACAGATGGCGTTATCTATTGAGTAATCCATAGATGGCGCTGCTATGTTAAACCTACAAACGTCATAGTCGGCCAAGCGTTATTCTAAATTCAAAATATTGTGAAGGTAATACAGTGAAATTATTCCTGCTTTTTAATTATTTGTGCTTCATTGTTCAAAACTCTTTAATTAAAATATATACATGTAAGTATTATCACATAGTTATAAAAGTGGAATAACTGCAGTATAGGAACCTCAGTCCAATTTTTTTCATTTTAATGCTAAATCTGGAAGAAAATTGTGTCGGTCGCTATAAATAAGCGAGATATAGGCATTCAAAGTTTAAATTTTAAAAACAGGCCAAAATAATATAATATAAAAATGGATGTTGGTATATCTGTATGCCCGTCTGTCCGAGTTTAATAGACTCCGAAACCGTTTGACCGATCACCATGAAAGTTGGCATATATATATATGTATTTTTTCATGGTTAAGGTTTTTATATATATCCGCTTTGTTGCAACTTTCAACTAGACGGCGCTGCAGCACACCAACTTCTATACTGCTCAACCGATCGCCAAGAAAATTGGTATACATTGGTATTTGAGAAAAGATATAACACGGGCAACGCCGGGTAATACCACTCGTATATATATATATATATTAGAATGTAGTGTTTATTCATATATTTGTATATATTATTACTTATTTTCCACTTAAATTTATTGAATATAATGTAAAGTTTACTTTATTTTAGTCCTTAATTGCATACATTTCGCCTCATTCGGATATGCTAGCATATTTAAATGCATAGAGCTATGTTTTTCGCTATAATAATGTTTGTTCTTAATTATTCCTCATGTACAAAAGTATGCATGCTTTGTATTTTTTTTCTTGTACGTTATAAATAAATAAATAAATAAATAAATAAATAAATGTATGTTTTCCGTGTCTTGATTCCACCATAACGTCCAAACGCTTGAACCGATTTAGAAGTATGTGGTAATGTTAGAATCATTATGTCATCCCGAGTGTAATATGGTACTGGGAACTGTCCAAATATCTAGGAAATAGTTGTCTAATGTGCGTTGTAATGAGTTTTTTTTTTGGCAAAAACGCGTGTTGCACTACACTTTGCGTCGCTCTTACGCCGGTTATTACATAAATAGTTATTACAAAAAAGGTTATTACATAAACTTTAGGAATTTTTCTCTAGTTTCATTTTGCGTAAATGTTTTTTCGTGAATTGAGTCGGAAAGGAGATATTGTCCAAAAATGCTTTTAGGCGCCATTTATTCCATATGGCGGCGCGAGCGGCAAAGATACGAGGTGGCAAAGATGAAATTCGGAAAGAGCACATCGAAATCTATAAAATTACCCATTTTCAAAACTTCTCTAGCTCTCTAGACGATCAATCATGCTTGTCAAGCATCGCGTCGCGGGCTGGGAGGGGATCGTAAACCGCAGGAAATATGCTTTTTTTTATATTCACGAAAAATGCCTAATTTTGAAGTTTTATACCAGGGAGTCACGTCATTCATCAATCAATCACGCCTAATTTTTATTTGGGCATCCACTGATAAGGTGTTCGTCGTAACATTCACACAGAAGACTAAACATTCAACGGTGTTTGATCTCAAGACTCAATTTTTACTTTCTCGGCCCAAGGGAAAGTTTTGTAAACGCTAAAAAAATCGAGATGAAGACGGGAATATCCATGTTGAACCCCCCCCCCCCCCCCCCTTCGAGATAATGAGGACCGTTTCCAGACTGCTCACGTGTCAACACCCATCCGGCGGCCTCCACGCATGAAGTGCGATCCTGGGCAGGACTCTGGCTTTAGGGCTAGTTTCCCCTAGGAATCAACCTTCTGGCGCTCCTGGACGGTCTGCGCACCGTGCGGCGTAAGCCAAGCGATCGTGCACTCTGACTTAACAGTCGGAGGAGTATGGAAGCAGTACTGTTTCCTATGGAGCGGGGGTGGTTGCGGACCTTACGGCGACTGCTCTTGAAAGGACCATCGGCTACCCGATCCTGGGTGAACAGCCGGGCAAAGGATGCCGTGATCCGCGATAGATTCGGTATACACCGTTTCACCGCTTCGTAAGGGAGAGGACCGCGCAAGCGACCTCAAACTCGGAACGAATCGGAAGACTGGAGTAATCTGGTCGCAATTGGAAGTAAGGGCGTGAGTGTAAGCCCGCTGAGTAACACTCCTGGGTATCTCGCGGTTAAGGCGTTGGCCTCTTACGGGTTTGTGGCGGAGCTTGACGGTGGACTGTTTTGTTCCAAGTCTTCTGCGCTCACTCCAGGGAGATAGAACGACTAATCTATAAAACTTCCTGAGGTGACGGGTTCGCCCGTTGTAGTTGACAACTCTAGTTGTGTGTGTGTGTCTACATGTGTGCTTCTGTGTGTGTGTATTCCTCCACGACAGCGCCTAAACGCTTCATCCTATTGAGCTGAAATTTGGTATGCAGGCATCACTCTGTCACGGCAAGATTGTAGTTAAAACCGGTGCACTAGAGACGCGCCAGTCATACTTTAATCTCTAAATATTGTAGTTAGAGACTTGAAATTCGGTACAAAGATGCGTCGTAGGGTCGAAACGATCTGAACCATTTTGGTCGGAATATTTCTTATACAAACGACGCAAAAGATGTAAATATCGCCGTATTTAATAAAATAGTACATCATATTGTGATTTTTAAACTATTTCTTTAATTTTTATTCCTTCCTTAATCTATTTTTTTTGTAATGCTGCTGAAATGTATATATCTCGTGCTTTACTTTTAATAAATAAATATATAAATAAAATAAATATTGATACTACTAAATATACTACTTACTAAAATACTAAAATATACTACTTTTGCTATCATATTCACTTGACACTTTAGTGGGAAGGGGGGTTTGAGGGGGAGGGGGTTAAAATGATTAAGGTGCGAAGGAGGGCTGGGTCGCTCAGGGGTGGAGGAGGATTTAGGAGTTGAGGGGTTTGGCGCGGAGGGGGATGTCTGCTTGTCGGGAAAATCTCAGGGTGACACAACCGTTTTTTTATGACTGCGTGTATTTCGTCCTGCACAGTGAATCTCGTCGCGAGCTCCCTACGATCAACCCTAGTGGTTCGCGTTCCTGACTCTGAGAAACGCTGGTCCATAGAATACAATCGATTCTAAGCATTATCCAAGTGCTTGAGCAACGCTCGAGCACTCGACTGTTCAGGTGTAGGTTATCTCCATTAAATGATAAATTAAAATCAAGGCATTTGAAAAAGACAGCCATCTGTTGCAATTCAACTGAACTACTTAAAGACACTGAAAGAAACACGTTGAAAACTTGAAAAAAAATAGGCTCCTTTATAATGTGTTATTTCCTGATTCTAAATAGAAGAAACGCAGCGGAAAATTTATCATTTGGTTGAATAGCTGGAGACGTTGAAACCTGCATTTCGCAGTTTCAAAAGGGTTGCCAAATCGCACTATGGAGTTGAGCAACCTAATACCATAGATTATCAATGATAGCACTTTCGAATACATTCCTATCCTTTCCTGTTATTAGCCCTACGACTGACGCGACTATTTTACACATTCATCAACGAACGGAAGATATCAAATAATTTTCTCGTTGATCGTAAAGTTCTCAGTGGAGCGAGCTCTCACTTCGACAGACTGAGGCGAATCTGTCTATCATAACTAGCTATCCGTGGATCCCTTTTGAAGTTGTTATTGGCTTACCGTAAGCAAACGCGGATGTTATAAGACGAGCAATGTTAACAAGTTTACTATGGCATATTCTGAAAATATTAGCATGGACTGCTGAGAGGAAAGCGAAGAATGAGGTTACTCAGTCGGCTGAACAGTCAAATGTTCTTCGAAAAGGTCTGTGAAAACATTTTATTCGTGTTTATATTTCTTATTATGAGTTTCGCCTTAGCTTTGAAACCGTAAGATATCGTGATATATAATATCATTGATTATATATGGTATTAGATTGCTCAACGCCATAGTACGATTTTGCAACCCTTCTGAAACAGCGAAATGCAGGTGGCGCTGATATCATTCACTGCTAAACTAATAGCAATTTATTTGGCCATCTATAATAACATTGATAATGGGCTCGATTGCGTTTCCCTTGGACTAAAATCGAAAATTCGTTCATGTGAACAAGACAGATTAGTACGTCAGAGCGGAATGTGAAAGGAACGGCTGTCAATTTTACGTATTAAAACTACCCACCGAAGATAAAGCAGCTAAATCTAACACCGCACGAAATGTGTTCAAACTTATTCGTCGTCTATAAGTTCGACAGGTAGTTTTGGTGCGAGAATTCCATGATAGTTTATTTCATATTCCGTTCTAACGTATTGCTCTGTTTCGTTTGGTTGAACTACGTTCCTATTTTAGTTCACGAAACAACGCAATCGGGCTTAATAAATGTTTTTCTATAAAGGGCTGATTGATTATAAAAACCCAATAATAACAACGATAACATTGTGCCATTTATCGCATTTTTATATAGGCTGATTACATCACAAAAATAATACGGAGAGACAGAATGCCATCTATTAGAACGCCATCTGAATATTGAGTATTGCATACTTAATATGAATATCTGAATATTAACGATATTAACATATACCTATAACATATATACATCAAAAGATATGAACAATACGTAATTAACTGTATACCAAATTAAAAAAAATACATAATTACTTGTAAATAATATTAAAATAAAATAGCAATGATTTATAAAAATAGTTTGTTATTATTATTATTTTATACCGTATAAGCTTGTTTACAGCGCCATCTACAATGCGCCGTCATATTTTCATATCACAAGGGTCACTATATTGATCGTAATGAGAAGAATAATTATTTTTGGAATTATGAGAGCCATCTACATGTCGCGTTTCGTAGTAAAATCCTGGTTGCCAAATTGTAGTACGACGATGAGCAATCTAATGCGCTTTACATTCAATAATAAATATGTAAGAGAATAAGGGAAGTTTACATTATTTTTATAACGATTAGATTGATCTGCATGAATGTAACACATGTATTAAGGACCGATGACAATGCAATAACTTCATAATTTTGACCTAATCACCTGACCAGGAGCTTTAGGAGCCGGAACAGGCCCTATAGTGACAGTAAATATTGTCCTTCTTTATAATTAAAATTATATCTTCAATAAGCTAAAAAGAATAAAGAGAATAAAAAAATGACTTTAAACAAAAATAAAAAATCACGCGTAGCGATGAGAAGTAAAAAGGTAAAAATAAATTTGAAATATAAATATATTGTTCAACAGCGACAGAAAGAACCCTAACTCAATATAGTTAAATCGTTTTGAATAAGCTTAAAATAAGAATAAAGTGACTGATAAAAAAAGAGGAGGGGAGAGTTAGGAGGTTGGGGGGGGGGGGGGGGTTATGAGGGGGGGGGGTGTCTGCTTGCCGGGAAAGTCTTGGGTCCGATTTTTTTATTTTATTTTGTTATGTTTAGTTGCGTAATTCTTACCCGTACCAATTCGTAATGTGAGAATCCATACTCCCTTTTCTTTTACTGCCAGCTGATTTTTTGTTCAATTATTAAGTATATTTATTGGATTATTATTTAATTACCAAAAACTTCAAAATATTACTTAAAAATTCAAAAAAATAAAGGAAAATTGGTGTGAAATAATTATATTCCTCAATCAAAGAGAGCCTTCGCATGGGGGGGGGGGGGGGGAGAGGGGGGTTGTAAACGCCATTGTAACGAATTTATCATATTATATATTTTTTTCGAGTGACTGAAAAATCAAAGGCTTTGTAACAACGGTAGGAGGTGGAGGGTGGAGTTTCAAGCGATAAATCACGTATTTCAAGATTAATTTATGATTTTTCAATGGCAAAGTGATTGAAGATGGCCAACTGTTTTTTTCTGAATTCACGATTCAATTCAATGGCATAAGAGTATAGTCATTGATTTTAATGGTATAGTTAAGAGGCAAGTTGCTAAAATTTTCTTGGTGTTTCTACTCGATTGTCCATGTTTGTTTTCAGAAGTGGTGATTCCCAGATTTGGGGTTAGGTTTTAGATTTTTTTTCAGGTTTTAACAACGTACGAGTATGTACATCTATATACGTTAAACTATAGATAAGCAGGTAAGTCACTCGAATGTAGCACTCGCGCATCTTTCTAATAGTTTCTACAAATAACGGCGGTTTTCCCATGAAAAGCTATGAAAAAATGCAACAAGGTCGAGTGTCGAATGTCCGTAAATCGTAGAAACCGGTATGAGAATAACCGCAGGCTCTTTAGCAAATAAAAGATCTATTACCTCAGCCAACCGGGCAAACAAACTTGGTACCTCCGCGGTTTCTTGACGCAAACAAAAGTCAAGGCTCCGCGCGATTTCAACCTATTGGCCTTCCTCTCAATGACAATGACAATAGAAGAAAAATTACGGTACCTGCGCATACATCTTAGGCAACATGCACGATAACATACATTTTTTACAAGCTTTTATTTACCTTGCAAATGTTTGTTAGTATGTCAAGTTTTCTGCCAGTCAAGTTTTCTGAAAATCTAACTTTTAGAAGCAAATCGTGTAACTTTTGGGCAACAGGTTTTTTTCTTCTTATCTAAACAATACTGAAATACAAAAGAAACGCTTAATTTTTTATAAAGATTGTAACGATCCTTAAGTATCGTACATGCCAGTCAACAAATGCATTGAATTCCAGTGAAATGCACTGACGTCAATCCAGCCATTGTTCCACCTCGTGCAGCGCTGATTCAGCACGAATTTTAACTACTTTGTCAAATCAGTTACATTGAACAATCTTTTTACTCGGAATATTTTGGATTGCGTCATTTTTCGTCATTTTTATAAGGCGGCTAAAATAGCACCAGGGTATCATGTCTCGAATAATCACTCCCCCCAAGACAGCGGCGGAATCACCCGGCACTACTCTCACGAGTTAGGTCAACGGGTCCGACCATTTTGGGTACCTCTTCCTTCCTTCCTCATATCGAGACGAGCAAGCCTCAGTCTGAACTCCTACAGACTCGAGCCGTGTCGAGTACAAGATACTCTGAGCATAAACTATAATCCTTATCGATGCACCCTCGTAACTTCAGGCAGATAGACACCGCATTCGCGTCAACCCCTGGCATATTCGGGAAGCGTTAACAAACTGGCAATATAAATCACTATAAATCCCGTCTGATACAATAAATACCTTCTGATATACATTCAGTTGTAAAGAATTTAGGCATACTCGTGGACGAGACATTTTCTTGGCAAGCACAAGTCAACGAAGTAAGCAGGCGAATATATAATGGCTTTCATAGCCTTCGGAGGTTGCAGAGATTTCTCCCTGTAAGCACTAAGCAAACCATAATTCAAAGTCTGCTTCTGCCGTTACTAGACTATACCGATGTCGCATATTTGGATCTCACCGAAAACAGACTGGATAAACTTGAGCGCCTACAGAACGTTTGCATAAGGTACATATTCAATCTGAGGAAGTATGACCATGTTTCCGAGTACCGATCAAAATTGCAATGGCTTCGTATAGGGGACTGGAGAAATTTGCATATCCTTTCACTTCTATATAATGTCCTACACAACCCTACATCTCCCTCCTACCTCAACGAGGCTTTTACCGGATTAGGAAGTCATGGTCTCCCACTTCGTTCAAGTCAGAATAATATCCTACGTATCCCAAAACACAATACCACTTTTTTTTCCTACTCCTTCTCCGTACATGCAGCTCGACTGTGGAATCAGCTTCCTTTAACTATTCGAGGCGCTAGCTCGCTGTTCACCTTTAAGCAATCATTGAAAAAGCACTTCCTTTCACAATAAATATTAATCATAAATTCTAACTTTTCCGTTATCCCCTCCCTTTCCTTACCTTATTTTGACAGTTTATTTATTTACTTATTTATTTATTTATTTATTTGTTAATATATCAAAATATGTATGTATATACATATACATACATATAATATGTCAAACTCAAAAATTTATTTATATATTTACATTTTACTTTAGATACACACACAATATATATTATATGCTATAATTTCAAATTTAATTTTAGGCTATAATTTGTTGCCTACTCTTCTTTTCACACCAGCATGTTGGTTGACTGGAAGATATTGCTGTAGTGTAGCAATAAGTCCGCCATTGTACCTTATTTTATTGTGCAATAAAGAGATTTTCATTTCATTTCATTCAATCGACTTTCAATACAGAGATAACCTGCAAGTTGACACCACCTCCTCACATCAAACAACTTGGAGTCTAGTGAGGGGTGGCCCGTCACAAGATCATGCCTATACTCAAATACTTTTCAAGTACCAAAATAGCGGAAAATGTCATTTTCAGGCATGTAATTTTCAAAAAAATCCCGAGGGAGGATCACCGGACCCCCCCCCCCCCTTTTTTATAAAGGACCCTTCTTCAATCTCTAGCCGACGGAGCCAGTCCGGGCCTGGGCATAATGCTTATCTTTTGAAGCCGGAGTTATTAGGCGGTAGCTACACCATCAGCCGCCGCCCAGGAAACAAAAAGACGAAGAAGAAATCTCAACACTTGGACACACCAGTCGGAATAATCCTGAAAACCAGAGCAAAGTAAAATAACACCAGTAGAACATCTCGAGCCCGTTTTCGAAACAAGTACCTACGCTTCGCCGAACCACCAGGGTTGCCACAACAAATACACAATTGACAAGTTGTGATACCATTAAAGCAGAAATGCAATTCTTTATAATTATTATGTACGTTTATGTATTTTTGGTTTATAGATCAAGACATGGTTCCCAAAATTGAATTGTAACAGGATGAGTTAGTGCTACATATTAGTAAGTTAAAGTAGGTACTTACTTAACAAAAAGGCATCTTCTACCTACCTACTTTCGTTCTTATATACCTATGCACCTATTTACTTACTACTTACCTACGCAAATGAACAGTAAACGTTATCACCAAAATGTAAATACTCGTAAATGTAATTTCTGATAGGTTGCATTACAGCCTGTACAGAAAACATTCCACTTTTGTATACTTAGCTGTCGCGCGACAGCCCTGACTGGCTAGCACCGAGGCGCCCGAGAATCTATATAGTGGTAGCGTTCGGACAACGGGCGCCTGTATGAGTGCGAAATCGGTGCGTACTGTGGAGATGTTAAACTGTTCTTATTTTACTTCTAGCTGACCCGTGCCTACTTCGTTAGGCGGTAAAACTTTTTTTTGTGATGAAATTATGAGTATGGCTTGGTTAGTACTGAGTGCTATGATTTATTTCCTGACTGCCAAAAGAAGGGTTATATTTTTACTGCATATGTATGTATTTGCATGCCAATTTGACTATATTACCGTTATTTGTGAGTGTCTTCTTGTGAGTGTCTTATTTAATTTTGTGAGTGTCTTATCTCTTTAATCATTTATGCAGCAAAAGTGAAATTATATGCAGTAAAAGGGAAAAGTCTTTTGTTTTAAACACTTGAGGCGATAAATTTACTTATTTTGATAATAATTCATAATTGTTGATAATATGACCTAAATTATTATAAAGATTTAAATTATTTTTGAATTTGAAAAACTACTTTTTGTGACTTAAATATAAAAGTTAGACATATGCTGTCGCTGACTTTTTTGTAGGCATTATCAAGCTCCACAACTTTTCTCTAGAACTTAATCATATATCTCTTATCGTTAAGGCAGCGTTAGTTAGAAACGTTTTCGTTCGACCGTTTTTTCCGACTTTCTTTAGAAATCCGACTACCACGAAAAAGTCTTTTTATTTTTCGGATTAATATATCTCATACACTCACAAAGAACGTGGCTTTCTATTGGTAAAATAATTTTCAAAATCGGTTCAGTAGATCCAGAGATTACTTTCTAAAACGTCACAAACTTTACCTCTTTATAATATTAGTATAGATAGTATAGATGACCAGAGCATGCAAGATATATAAAAAAAAACTTACATCGTAGCTCCATGTGCACGGCACTCCTGCGAATTTCTGCACGCACCGTCCCAGCTCGACGTCCTCGTGGCTGGTGTAAAGGTTCTTCAGGCAGTACTTGACGTGAGGGGCGACGCCGGCGCAGGGTCTCCCGGCTGAGCAGAACTCCCGGTCCACCCATGCAGAAGTTCTCGTCGTAGTTCAGCGCCAACGCCCGAATTCGTCGCGAGTTCCGCGCCCGGCCTGGGCCGATGAACTGCGCCTTTCTGCTGTCCACAGACCTCAAGAACAGCTCCAGTTTGTCGCCGCGCACGTAGACGTCGTCGTCGGCGCGGAAGAACCACTCGAACTTGTCACCGTAGTGCTCGTACATGTATAGAAGCATCATGAACGATTTTTTTCTGCGGGCGGGTAGCTGTCGTCGACGTTCTTTAAAGGCACTAACGGTATGTCCGAGCTTCTGGATGTTTCGGAGCTGAAGAAGACGACCCTTCCGGGCACTTCCGTGCCCCACGTTTCATACACCGCTTTGGCGCGAGTCGCTAAGTAAGGCTCCGCCGTCATAACTCCGACAAAAACCAGAGTCTTATTCGAGTTGTGTATGCTCTCGTCCTTTCGCATATTGATCAGCTTGGCTGGATCCGGAGCTTTGTAATCGCCGGCGCCGATTCGATTACTTTTGCTACAGCTGTTGCGATCGCCGCGCATCGCGTATCCCACGAAGAAACCGACGGCGACGCCGATGAGCAGATGTAAGCCCCGTTTCTTGCGAGCCATCGCTGCGGCGGCGCTGCACTTACTACGTTTTTGGCGATACGCGACGTTCCCGACATTCCTCAAGGATAGGGTGGATGTCCGCGTTGATCAACTGCACATGGGGTCTCGCGGCAACATGTGTTCATAGTTTGCGTTCAACTGCGAAGCACTGTACATCTTTTTTTTTGTTAAACATTCTAAGCTGATATATAAGAAAATTGAGTTGGTTATGATGTTGGAAGGGAGGGACGGTTTGTCGCGCAGCGCGAGAGAATCATATTTATTATTTATTTATTAAGTACCATACCGAGAAAAGACCAGGTCGCAGATTGTTGTACATACATAATCGTTACAAACATTAATGGTAGGTATGTGAAAAATATAGCTATACCCATATAATTAAACTAGCATAAACACTGAGAAAAATATTAGATTTCTTCCTACAATGTCGTTTTTTTCTTACCGTTGTATACAGGATAGTGATGTTTCAATCGTAATCCCTTTTGTGTATTTCCGTGTATTACAGCATTATATTTTTCTGCACAGAGTGAGGCGAAATCGCACAACCAACTATAAAAAAAGTTAGACGGTCTGTCTCTGACTGATGTATATTATACGTTATGTTTATAGTGTATTGAACTGCATTTGATTGAAATTTTAAACGATTTTAAATCTAACAAAAAGGTTTGTGATTCCCAAATGTGTGATATGCGATGATAATCAGTTATGCGAATGATATTATCTTACTCAAATATTATGTATACCTACCTGGGATATGCTACCTGAATGAGCTCATCTAACGGTTCCGCGCAGCTTGGGCCATATGACCTGTTTGTTATCTTGGGTCGGCTCAACTCACGGTTCAACTCCGAACCTGGAAAGGACTTTATGGACCCTGTCACGGCTGTGTCGTGGACAGGTGGAATCGAATCAAATCTGAGGGAACACCTCAGGCGCTGATGGGCGTAGAGCAGGCATAAGGTGGAAGCGAGTCAGCACCACTGTGACATTTGGACGTTTGTACATTTAGACAAACTATGTACTTTCTTAATATTTGGACAGTTAATGTATCCTATGTCACGCGGGATGACTTAACAATTCTAAGAATATTACTCTTCTAAATCGGGCTGAGCGTTTAGAAGTTATGACTGAATAAAAAAACGGAAGACATACATAGATTAACCCTTAACACATTACACTCCTTTTTTGTTAGAAAGTGGTGTAAAAAAGGAAAAAATACGTTTTGCGAACAGAATGACGTATACTTATACTTTCATATACTTTCATGACATAGGTATACTTTCATTACTATTTCATTTTCATTTGCAATATTAATTTATCTAGTTTGACTAGTGGTTTTTAAATGGAGAGCCTGCAATCGAAGCGAGTATGCCCGAATAATTGCAGTTTAGCTAACTCCGCCATTTTTTTTTAACTAACAGCCTATCGCCATATAGGTATTTATTAACCGTTTTATAAAAAAACTAACAACCTACCGCCATAGGTATTTGACTGTTCTTCTTGTTTATTTTTAGATACCACCAAAAGACTTTTTACAAATTCGGAGTCAGTGTGGTGATTGTAGTGGGGTGATGGTAAAACATCCTCAATGTAGAAGAATTTGCGAAATATATGTAGTTTAGCTAAAACTAACAAACTTCTGCAAAATAGGTGTTAATGGTTTTTAAAAAAAATACTAACTTCACCTACCAAAAAATATGTGTTTTACGCTTCTTTAAACGCATATATCTTATAGGTTTATAGAGATAGAGCTAAGATTTTTACAGATTCGGTGTGACGAACATTCTTTGTTCTTCTTTTGTTGTTTTATGGCAATCACCGATAGTCGATGCTTTTCTGCCAGGTCGTTTTCGGGGGGCATCTAAGTTAGTTTGCTAATATAAGACGGCACAGTACTGAAACGATGAAACAAGGAAAAGATTTATTTATACAAATGTAGGTACCTACGTTGCCATGCATATAACATGAAACATGATTATGAAGGATGGTACAAACGGGGAAAGGATATTAAATATACATTATACAGAAATATTATTAAGGGAAATAAATGTATATATTACTTAATCTATTTTGGGAGAGTTGAGGGGTTACAAGTGGAGAACACATAGAGAGAGTTGGATTTTATAGATTATGAGGTCTGGGACAAAACTCGGATAATTACTGTGTGACGAATATAGTGAGGCGACAGTAGAAGACTTATGCAGTTTAGCCATGTCTTTAATGTCGAAGACATGGCTGCATAAATACTGCATAAAAACTGCATAAATACCGAGTTTGCCAAACTGCAAAAATAACAACTTTGCGAACAGTTCTTACTGTTTGTATTCAAACAGTATTTTTAAGGCTTACTTTCAAATTTCTAAGAAATTAACATAGTAAAGAAGATAATATATACCGTTTCTTTCATGCAACCGATGGATGTCATGCAAAAAATATGTAGTGGAACCCCATTTCCGTTTCAATCATTTTGGAATTCTGAACGCATCCACCACTTTTTCAATTATCTTTATAATCACAACGAAATTAAATTGCATTTTACTCGTACTCATCATAATTAACATAACAGTTAAATTACTTAATTAATTCGACATGACACGACATCAAAGACCTTTTATTTTTATTAATAAATAAAAAAGAAAAATACGAATCTGTCAGAATTTGACAGTTTAGGTTCAGAGGCGCGTTGCACCGTCCCGGTCCGCCAACCCAATCGGCTCAATTTCCAAAACAATGACGAATTTACACGCACATAATCTTGCAAATACGCAATTATCGGACCTACGCTAACGTACGGGACCATGGCACTTTATTTTATGTCATGAAAGCAGCCTTGAAATAAACACGAAGCTCGCGAAGTCGTAAAAGACACCGGCGGGGGAAACGACCACACCGCCGCCGCCGCAGGAGAAAACTAAACCTCACTAAAAATTCCTTTTTCGTTTTTTTTGATGGGAGCATAATGGCGCTGCCAGATGCACGATATTTTTGCAAGTTATAATAATCGTACAATTTAAAAGTATGCCATCTATTGTAATAATAATGGTGTGAAAATGGTTTCGAATTATAACTATGCGTTTTAATAAAATGTGTTCTTTTTCACTAGGTAATAAACTCTTTTGTAATATTCTGATTGCAAGCATATTTTAACTAAGTACCTAATAAACAACCGAAAATAATGTTGTGTTTAATAGATTTCCAAGGATTTACAATGGCAGTTTTCATTTGTCAGTCAAGCTTCAATAAAATGCATTAATAAGATGGCTGTCGTGTAAAGCCATAAATTGATAGACGTAGCAATTAATTATATTATGAATGGCGAGCCATAAAATCTGTTGTTGGATACATATATTATGCTTAATAAATAAAACCAACTTCTTGCGCAAATGACTGTTACGCAAAATCCTTTGCGCAACAGTCATTTGACTTGGCTGGTTCAATGCAACCTATGTAAAAGTTTTTTTTTAAATTGTCTATATTCTGCGATTGAGACTTCTGTTACCAGTATAGTATCGAAGTGGCTGTATTTGCCGAAAGTTATAAATGGTCAAAATAAGGCCAGCCAAAGATTATATTACTGCCATTGAAAAATAGCAAATGATTGAAAATTACAATAGTACTTAAATTGGTCTTGATAAAATGCAGATAAATTATTTTTAAAAATTATTATTTATTAACAAAAAACGTATTGCGCAATTGGTAAACACATGTTTTAATACGAGGACATCCCTAATAAACTGAAAGTTTCAAAGGTATTTTGTATAAGAAAAGGAACCAAATCAGACGAAGCTGATTACCGTCCGATTTCACTGTTGTTTAACATTTTAAAATATCGGAAACCATTATTAATATACATTGATGGTTTTTTAAAAATAAATATAATATTTTAGCAGCAGATAACTTATATACACTGTTCTATCAGCGAAGAGTGTGTGTTTTTTCGGATGCCTTTTGCATCAGGGCAAGTCCCCAGTGGACTGTAATAATATATGTAAACTCACCCTCGTTCGTTGTCTACAGCACCCTTTTTTTCAGCCAGGTTGGCCTCGGCTGTGGAGCTTCTTCGATTTTCCTGCTGCTGACTGACGACACTTTAACTTCTACGGCTTCCCGGCAATTAAAGCACATTTATTTTTCTAACTTGTATATCAGAACTTATTAATTATTATTATTTACGGGCTCATTGCCCTAAGATAACTCGCGATTACATTGATCTCGCGTTGACGTCGGTCTATAACACCCGGAAAGGTGCCCGCCCGTCTCAGATCTCTTTTTGCAACTCCATTTGGGCAAGGTCTTCTTGTTCATATTTTTCCTTTTAAGTTGTAAACAAATAACGGCGAAATAGCGTTGTAACTTGAAGCGGCGACGTCTATTGTCTCCGTGCAAGCGGGCAAGGGGTAAGAGCTGGGTTTTTTGAAATATTATAGCCCTTTCAGAGAGAGCGAGGTCGCCTTTATTACGAGGTGGACTGCGGATTTACTTCTTCGAAAAGTTAACCCGTGTGTCGCAACAATAGTGCAATAGTGCTGTAAAACCGAACCAGCAACGCCTATTGTCTCTGTGCCAGGAATGCAAGGGATGAGAGCGGAGTTCTGTGAAAGACCTATTATATCGCCTTTTAAGTGAAGGGGCATTGTGCGCGAATCCGAGATACCAATAAAACGCTTTCCAAATCTTTGCAGCCTCGCTGAGCGTGGACTGCGTTGTAAATAATTATTTTTTAAAGTAACATACACAATAATACTAAACACTTTATTTTCGAAGAGCAAGTTTTTGCCTTCTGGGATATCATTTCGCATATACCTTAAGTTATATATAAGTTATATTGCAAGTATTGCGTTAGTTACACAAAATTAAAAATATGCAAAATAAAATGAGTTATGGCTCGAGCATATGGCTTACATTCGGATATAAGCACTCTATATGAATATGTAATATTAAATCCAATTCTAACAGGACGTATAATGATAAACTAGTGACGAATCTGTTAAGGAGTGATGATTTCTTAATATGATAAACTCGTTTCTATCTGACAGAAATTATTATCAGGCCCAAGAAATAATAAAAATTCTGCCCCTAATAAATACATAAGTATTGAGATATGAAATTAGTATCTTATCTTAAAAGTGGATACAAAATTCGCTTAATTTAAAGGTTTGCAAATATTATAAACTTTGGGTGTTTTGTTTCCAAAATTAAATGTCGAGACATTATTATTTATTAAAAAATCTGGCGAACATTAAGGGTTGTCAATGGGCGATTCTGCCACCCCCAGGGAATTATAACGACATCAGGATATCCTCTCTCCCAAGGAGTGTACGCAGAGACTCAGGGACGAGCAGTCCATAGTCTAACTACGCCAACAGCCCGTAAGAGTCCATCGCCTTACCGAAAGGCACAGGGAAGTAAATCCAGCGGGCCGATATCACGTCCTTATTACAAGATTTGGAGAGATTTCTACATCCGCCAGTCTGGTCAGGGATTCGAGGTCGCTGGCGCGGCATCTCCCTGGCATTAGCGGTAATTCAGATCGAAATTGTCGTAATCTCCCGCTAGCGGGCGTAGCGGCGACCGGCCTAAGAAGGTGTGAGCGAGTGACGCACCGCACGTGGCATATCACTTGCTCGGGTGGTGTGTCGCTCATTTCACGTCTTCTTGGACACTAGCACTACCTACAAAAAAAATGTGCAAGTATCCCCACTGCTTATTTTTCATGAAATATTTCGTGTACTCCATTCAAAATTAAAACATGATTAGTGTACCGTAGTACTTTATTTCACGCAGCGGGTTTAAGTATAAACCGAGACGTTCATTACTATTAAGGCACCTCACTATAAAGGGGTGTTAATATATTTGTGCTGGCAACGCTTTTCGTAATAGGGTAAGAACACGTAGAAGGCTAGCTACCGATTACTTCGATAGAGGCATCATCGTATATTTACCTACAGGTATTAATCGATAATAAAAAATAATGTATAGGATTTTTTTTCAAATGTTAATTAATGCATTATATGAACCTGTTCTACATTGTTGATTTTTTAACGTCACCCGTCTATATTCACCACGCTGATTCCGAATCTGCAATAATCTATATTCGGCCTCAATAAATCAACACATAGGTATTCCAAGATGCGGCGAACCCATACATTTCGGTAGGTTGTTACTTTTTAAAAATAATAAATAAACACCTACCTATATGGTTTTTATGTATTAGTTAAGTTAGTCTATGTTAAGTTAGTTTTTTTAAAACAATCCAAAAAAAATATTTAAAAAATAATAATTTGTGTATATTACGTTTTTTTTTTGTAGAAATACTCGCGTCTGGGGTTTTTTCTATCACATTTAGCATTACAATGAACGAATCTAGCAGTGTTTTCTTCGTTTTTTTATTTTTTTGATACCATGTTTTTTTAAATATGTATATGGATGTATATGCCACTGAAGTCAAAATACATAAAATCGTCAAAATTGTCACAATCGGCAATGTTACTCGGGAAAACTATACGAAAACGACCGATTTCTCCCTTTTTCTTCGCACCGCAGCACTAGTAGGTATACAAAATACTACTCGTCTCACCGCGGATTTGACACACAGCGGGACGAATAATGCTGGGTTGCAATAAACGGCATGCCCCGGACTATAGTTCAAAACAATTCTATAATGTCTAAAATAAATCGCTTTGGTAGTGGAAAAAATGAAAATGACTTTTAAAACCAATCAGTGTATTTAAATATGTAGCCATCTTTTAATTCGATCAAAATACTTCATTTAAATTATTCTTGTATGCATATCATATTGCGCATGAACCCTTTTTTATATGTTTCAATAAATGGATTATTTGATAAATTTTATTAATGTTATTGATTTTATTAATTTTATGAATGAAATTGAATATTTCATTTTGTACGTAGATTATTTTTCACAATTTAAGGAAGAATAAACGAAAAACGTTACAAAATATTAGTAATATACTATATAGGATTAGACGCGGCTTTATCAGTAAAAGCATTGATTTTATAGCTATAAAATCAATGGTAAAAGTAATAAAATACGAATAAAAACGTTGATAAAATACATGCATTAATGTGGGAAAAGACGTATAGATAATCAAATAGCGCCAATAAGGTAGTTTTCAATGCTGGCATTCGCTGTTTGATTCGCGAGAATATCCGTGTTCATCTGTGGTCAGACATTCTATGTGTTCATACTCCTTCACAAGACAGGGTCAACAAAGTACGACAATGAAATATCGTTCAAACGAAGTACGATTATGAAATGTTACAGTACAATGATTATAATATGATATTTATATTAATTCATGAATATTTTGCAAGCATAATAAAAAATCCTCTTTTTTTTAAAAATGTGTCCACTGATTTTTTGAATATTGAAGGATATTCAGAACCATAGAGAGTAGAAATGCCGGGTTATTCGGCCGCACTAAAACCTCGATTTTATTAAAATGAAACTGTTTTAAAGACTTATTTGTAATTGATAATTCTAGTTTCGATTTTTCTGTCTGTTTGTTTTGTAACTCTGATTTTATAGCTTACTTAAATTTGTGAAGAGGATGTTATTTGGGTGGATTTGACTCCGGCGCCGACGTTTTCGCCGAGCCGGAAGTAGCCCGACGGCCATATTGTGTTGTGTGGGATTTATGCTTGTGTGGATTGTGAGGGGGTCTTCGCCGGTGCCAATCGTTAGTTATTATTTTATTAATTGGTAAGTTATGCGTATGACTCAAGACATGGACGATGATGAGAAGGGGTGAGTGATACTTTTATAATGTTTTCGTTCGGTTTCGGTGCGTGAGAATAGGTTTTTCGTAATAGGTCATCACGCGTCAGGCTTGGCGTAGAAACCCCACGTTCCGCGAACCGGATTCGCCGAGAAGGGCATGGCGAAAATGGTTTTTTCGAGAGATTCGGCGGTCTATGCGCGTTTTCGATGCGATTTCATGGATGCGGATGGGTTTATTTTCGTTTTGGACTTCGAACTTTTTGCATTCGTGGTGGCTTGAGGACCCGGCGAGCGGCCAGCGACCCCAAGCTTCCCATACTGAGCGTTGTCCGCGGTCATGGCCGATAATTTCCTTCGAAAATAACATCGTAATTCACCATTATTCGATCGATCCGCCGCATTTCTCGAAAGAACGCGTATTGATGTTAATTTTCGCGAAATTTCATAAATGGTGGGGTGCTTGATCCAAAGTCGGCAGCCTAAATAAAGCAGGATAGTCGTAGAAAGTAATAAAAATGCATGGTCTTGTCGAATATTCTTCTTCTAATGTTGTTTATTGTGTGTAATGACAGTTTTCAGTCGATATTTTAATTGAATGATGCGCATTTGATTGCCCATTATTTTTTTAGCTTCTATGATAACACTGATTAGCAATGATTTAGCAACATGCGTGTGCAAATCTTATTTTGTTTCAAATGTTTTTATAAGCAAAATCATTATTTTATTAAAAATGCATCCATAACATTATTCAAACAGATTTAAAATTGTTAGAGTTATGTGGGTACTGTGATGACAGCTATACTTTTAGTGCCCTCTGGGGGTGGCATCATCCACAATGGGTTGTAGAGCTAATTTTGATGATAGCAACAAAGTCTAAATGCAGCCCTTCTGTGCAAATGTAGACTCCCATCAGCCTTTAGGGATAACCAAACTCAAACAATTGAAAGTTCATCTATGCCGATATATTAGCTAGATATGCCTTCAGATACAAATAAGTTGTCTCCATACCCTTTGTTCATAAATCATGTGACAGAGAGAGCAATAAATTGAACAGTATTCAAGAGAATAACGCGCCAATATGCTTCACGGCAGCTATCACACCCGGAAACGGCCGGCTGTTTGCCAGCGGACTGCAACCTAACTACTATTGTCCGGCTTTCAGTAGTGGTTTTGAAGTGGTCATTTTCGAGCGCGAAAGGCTCATCTAGGAGATCATACATCGATGATCTATGCACATTACGTAAGCAGTACAATTTGGGACCTATCTAGGTTTCCACATGTTTTTTACCGTATTCATTTCTTACACCTGTGTTTTTTCAACACAATCAAAACGCTATTTACCGTCAGGTTTTGGCAGTGGTAGTATTTTTAAAATTCTCAAGAAAAGTACTAGATTTTGATTGAAGCTCAAAACGGAGACGGGCTTTGCACTGTCATTAAAATAGTGAGATTAATTGAAATAGAAATACAGTAGAACTCCAATTAACCGAATCAATTGGGACCGGACCCCATTTAGACAATCAAAAAATCGAATAATATTTTTTTTTCCGAATAAAGGGTCTATTTTACTTTACTGTATGTATGTTGAAAATGGGAGAAAAAACTATTTTTAAAGAAACACAGGTGATGGTCCTGTGTCTGCTTCAATGTCGACATGTTCAATATTTCAAATTTATGGTTAGCCAACTCACCTTCTTCATCTTTGCCCTCTACTAAAAGTTGCCTTCTATAATGGCATTTCATGGTTTGGATAACAGACTGGTTGCAACAAGCTTATGACGTTTGGCGGTAGGAAGATTGTTTTAAACTGGCCATTCCGTTTTTCCAATAATTCTTCAGTGGGATGAGTTGGTGCATTATCAACAATCAGTATGTTTCCGTCTTAATTTTTTTCCATTTGAATTTCGGATAATCAGCGATTCGGATAGTCGGAGTTTAGATAATTGGAGTTCTACTGTATTTATACATTCGAGGGTTGTCTAAAAAGTATCTGACCTTGAAAAATATATTACTTACGGGACGGGATTGGGACTTTCAAATTAGGCCTGTTGCACCTCTACACACTTGGCCCAACGTTGTTTCCACTGCCAAAAACACTTTTGGAAGGTTTTTTTTGGAATGGTGTTCAACTTCGTCGTCGTGCTCTGCATTATCTCTTCTCTGCTCTGAAAATGGGATACTTTCAATGGTGTTTTCAATTTCGGAAACAATCAGAAGTGGCAAGGAGCCATGGAGAGTACGGAGGTCGACGAATGGCTGGAATTCCATGTTTCGCCAAGAAAGTCTGGATCAGGTGCGATGATTGCGGCGGAGGATTGCCATGATGCAACTGCCAGTTTTTCATCATCCAGTGGTCTCGCTTTTTACCGTAGGACCTCAGTAATCAGGATTCCCGATAGTTCGGTGATTCTTGTAATCCGGATGACTTTAGAGATGTATTAATTGAATATCTATCAATGTTGGCGATCCGGGTTGCGATTGAGCCATCATTCTATGTCAATTATTGAATCAAAAAGATTCAACCAATCGCGATCGATTCATTTCTCTCTTTCCATTTTTCATTGAAAAAAGGTTTTTTTTTTTGAAAATTACAAAGTTATTTGGAAATTTAATGGCTCTGTGCGCTGAATGCCCACACGAATAAAAAAACTCAATTCCGTACTATAATCTGAATGCTTCCATAATCCGGCATGGCTTTGTTTCATATCATTCAGATTACAGAGGCCCTACTCTGTAGAAATATATACCCATCTATTTTTATGCCGTCATTATAGAGTTCTTCCTCCTATAACGTGGCTGGTGACCGACAATATGTCTTCAGCTAGCTTCTTAATATCGTAGTAGTCGTTTCTGGTCCAACAGATGATGTCTATTTACCTCAGCCTATGTATTTCCGGCAATCTTGCATTCCAAAATGACACGAACAAAAGAGTAGGGCTGACCACTAAGGATGAGGGCGAGGTATTGACAGGAAACCCTCGTCGATCCCATCGATTGTTCTTTTATCATTTTTGTATCGTTCTCATCTCGAAGATCTTTATTTTGTCGATAGCCTCGTTTCAGGGCTCAGGTTTTGCAGACATTCATCAGAGTGGACCGGAAGTAGTTTGTTTATTTAAATTACGTTTATTGCGGATCAAACACCTCACCGTCGCATCTCAGTTTATATCCTAAGTTAGCGAGGCCTAAAAATAAGAGTCTAGCTTATGATAGTAATTTTTCCGATAGAAAATTGTTTGTCGGGGGTCTATCATGGGAGACGTCGCAGGAGAACCTGCAGCGCTACTTCTCGCGCTACGGGGAGGTCATCGACTGCGTGGTCATGAAGAACAGCGAGTCCGGCCGCTCCCGGGGCTTCGGCTTCGTCACCTTCGCAGAGCCCTCGCTCGTCAACGTCGTGCTGCAGAGCGGACCGCATCAGCTAGACGGCAGGTGAGTGGATCGAAGACAGAACATTACCAAAAACATTTTTCACTGCTTGATCCGAACAGTGCACGGGACCATCCTGGGTCAGTGAAAAAAGGATCTTTTGTTAACTACCCTCTTTCTCTTTGCACTCTTCGGGTTAATAAACGTTATACCTTTATATCGTCCCTATAAAACCAGAATATTTCAAATACCACTTTTTTTTATTAAAATCACTTTTTTCAACCAAACTGCTTGAATACATAATAACCAGCTGGACAAAATATTGCAACTGTAATTCCAAAGATACTATTTAATTTTCTTATATGTTATCACAACCACATCAACCACAACGATCAGGATATTGTAAGTGACACGACATGGCCCGTGGCATAGTGGCCGGGTCGCCTGATCTTACATTGTAAGGATCCGGGATCGATTCACACTGTTTTCCTGGGTTATCTAGCTGGGTCACCATTTTCCGTTGGGAAAAAAATATCAGAATTGAATTTCAATTCTGTCGATCGAATGCAATAACCAAGACACACATGTTACACACGAGCTGTCATATTAAACACTTCATAGTAGGGTTGGTTGATAAGAGATAGCAATGATAATAAACCCACATATTGTGAAATTTCACAATGAGGATTAGAAACAAATAAACAACAATGTTTTACCTTGGACGGTTCATTTTTTTTGCAAGCCCCAGTCACAGTATTATAACACTAAAACAAAATTTTGTAAACGTCATGTGTCCAATAATTGTTGTATTTATTAACAATAGTATTTGCAAATTTTATATGAAGTAACTATAGAGTATTGATTTGATTTGGTTGTTCTCACTGCAAAATAACTGCATCCTTTTAAATATAATGTAGATATAATGTTTCAGTGTCAATTTATTCATTCAGACTATAATCAATAATAATAAAACGCTTTATTCATAAGACAAGGCGAGAAAGTCGAAACTGCGTAAGACTTATATAATTAAAGCATGCCATAATAATCACCTAAAACTAGTTATTGTATATTAGAATTCGTCAGTTGTGGAAAACATTTGACATAAAATGAATTAAATAGAATAATAATTTCATTTAAACAATATTAACATAAACAGAATTTCTAGTAGAATGTATCTACCTACATCAGGAAGAAGTAAACTTGATATAATCACAAATTAGGTAGCTACTAAGTTACCAATGATAACAAAGTGACAGTGGCGATGATTGAAATCTGCTTTGCACGGTAGATAAATTGAAAATATGAATTACAGACTATTTCCATGCACATAAATAAATGTTACCACATAAATAAATGTAATAAGTTACCTATAAATAAATATTTTACCATATTCTTATTGTAATCCTCCCTCAGACATGTTAAATTTTAAACATTTATATTATAGCTCTATAAATTTGAAAACCGTAGATAACTTAATAATTCCACGATAACATTTTAATTTAAACACAACTGACATTTTACTTAAGATATAGTAATGGAAATTTACTATAATAATTTCTAGATAATAGTTCTGATTATAATTGTTATTCTTGTTAATACATCCTAAGCCTTAATACTTTTCAAATTTGTTTTCCTTCGACTTGCGAAGTGAAAATATATTCAATTAAAGTAAAATAAATATTCTACACCTTATAGGTAAACTGTATAGCAAATAAAATAGTACCTATCAATTTTGTACGACCTACTTATGTTCACAATAAAGAAAATATTATACCTACATATATAATAAATAATGATCAAAAAGTATTAATAGTCAACTTGGGTTAGTCGACATAGCAGGTCCTTTACAAAAAAAATAATCACATAATACAATAAAAAATATCAAAATAAATAGAGAAAAAAAAAGGAAAAAACCCCACAAAATATGTATCTTCTCGCATCCAGCAGTTGTTGTGTTGCTTGGTTGTTTTACAGAGGGTGTCAAACTAGTGTTATTGTGCTGTAAACCTATTTTTAAATACGGGTATCATTCGAGTTACCCGATTAATTGGTTCCACGTAAGTCGAAACCGCGTAAGTCGAGACTCGGAATAAGTGCAAACTACAATACATACCTATTATCTTTTTAATGTAAAAACATTCATCTATAATAATATATCTTGTTTTTAAATAAAAATTTCTCCAAAACCACATAACTAGTACTGCGTAACTCGAACATTGATGCATTTTTTTCTCCCGTAACTCGAAATTCACATAACTCAAGTCCTGCATAACTCGAGGGATACCTGTTTCTATTTTTAAGATATTACAACATTCAGTTAGCAAAAACATTACAGTCGATTATTTGGCAACAGTAATTTTTCACCCATTTGTAAATCCACCTCTTCGATGGAGAATACCGCATGAGAGAATCTTTGAAAATCTGCACAAGTACTCCATTCACGTCCACATCCAGGCAGTGTCCAAATCAACAATCGATTTTGATACGTTCAGATGTTTGTGGTACATTAAACCCAATCTTAAAACGGACTGGAGCAGATTTACCGTTCGGCTTCAGTTTATTGAAAGTTGGTACAAATTTACTGTTATTTCTGTAGTTAATGTTGAATATGGATGTCTGCCAGAAAAAAGGTGCACCCGCCTGGCCTACGCTGTGCCGACATCGGAGCTAATTTGGGAGATTAGTTTTAACATTTCCTTTCAATCCAGTATTATGTCAACCATATGGTGCTTTTTATAGGATGGGAGATGGGAGCTGTTCGAGGCTCGTTTGGAAGTCCTTATAAAAGTGCATGAAATATATTTTAAATGCTTCGGCGATGTTGCAACTGCCGTTGTCCAGGGTTGACTAGTCTAGCCGTTGTCCAGTCTACCCTGGACAACAGCGGTTGAAATATTGCCGAAACGTCGGGTGCTACAAATTTCACTCGGTACATTCGTTTTTATCTTATTTATAATGTCAAACAACCGTGATAGTCTTCATTTCATTTGTAATCAATTTTTATGCTACAAACTCACACTCAAGTGACTTGTGGTGGCCCGGTGGCATAGTGGTTAAGGGACGGTGGTAACATAGTGATTAACCCCTCGCGTACCAGACGGCCCGAAACGTCCAGAATTGATATTTACCGTCGAACCCCAGACGGCCCGAAATGGCCAGGCGAGGCCGACCGCTAATTATGGATTATTTAATCGACTAATAATTATGAATAATCTTTATTGCTTTACATAACGACGTTACAAATATCTAATAGCAAATTTCAATAGGAACATAAAACAGGTCTTTTTTAGACGATCGGTGTGACAGTTTCGGAATAATCGTTTTTTTTCTGAAACGCCATCTTTTTTTTGAGACTCGCGAATTTCTTACGGGCCGTAAGGCACACATTAAAATTCAAACCGCGGGCCGCGAGGGGTTAAGCTGCTTGATCTCTAGTTGTAAGGTCCTGGGTTCGATTCCCGGTTGGGTCACTATTTTCTGTTGGGTTAAAATTAACAGATTTGCATTTTCAATTCTGCCGATTGAATGCAATAACAACACACACACACACACACATGTTACATGCACACATATGTATAAACACATAGTATTGTTGGTTGTAAGAGATTGTCATATAATAATAATTCCGCCCCTTGTGAAAATTCATAATAAATGTAGAAACAAACTTGTGGGCAGATGCATTGTCGTGGTGGATAATCCACTGCCCAACTCGGCGTAGAACTTTCTATTGACTGTCTGGCCCAGTGGGACGAATTACATGTAGGTATTTTAGATGTAGTACGTTTGGGCTCAGACTGAGCTACGAGGGAATTGTATAGAGTGAGGGAAACTGGCCGAACGTGACCGGTTTAGTTCATGCCCTTCCACCAATTTCTTATCTGAACTTTCCAGGCAAACCCCTTATAATCAGAAGCTGTATCCTAAATATTATGTCAGCTATCGTCCATTTCTTTATGACTTTAATAATAAACCATCTGACATGAGTGCAACCAAGGACATAACTATCCATTACATGGACATTTTTAACTCTCTCACAAAAGGAGAGTTGTTCCTTTCAAAAGTATTAGTGTATCAAAATAATAGATATGTTATAAAAACCAGATTAAAAAATATCCTGAGGATATCCCTAATTTGCAGCGTTTGTAGTTTTATTACATCTCCTTTGTCTATTTTCAGTTTCATTTTGTTTTTTTTTGTCTATTTTTGTATAGACAACTGCCAAAGAATATTAATTTTTATTTTTATTTAATTAACATGGTGGTCCTAATATCACTCACTATACATTGAAGATTCCAGTCGAGATTGTTGGGGGATGTTTTCAGATTTGAGTATTGCAAACCTTGAATTATCGATTTACTATATGAAAAATTGAATGACTTTGATGTTTTCTAGAACAATTGACCCGAAGCCGTGCAATCCACGCACCCTTCAAAAGCCGAAGAAGGGAGGGGGCTATCCCAAAGTGTTCCTGGGCGGCTTGCCGTCCAACGTCACGGAGACCGACCTGCGCATGTTCTTCGCTCGCTACGGCAAGGTCATGGAGGTCGTCATCATGTACGATCAGGAGAAGAAAAAGTCGCGAGGTTTGTATCTTTTTTATACATTACACTACAGTAGAATCCTTTTATAAAATCAGCAAAAACCAGAAAAGTAGCAGGATATGTAAAGAGACAGCTATTTAGCATCCATGATCTGGTCTAGAGATGAAGAGATATTGGCCACACAGTTTGCATGTGTTTTTCGACTTTGGGCAGGCTTTCCATAGTCAGACACAACAAGATGCTCGAAATTTTCCAACAAGTGGGAATAGATGACAAAGACGGGTAATGATTACTTATCTCTACTGCCACCAAAGAGTACAGATCAAGGTTGGTCAGAATATTTCTGAAGAGGCGGAGATATGGTTACTCAATATCACCTCTGCTTTTAATCTTTACTCTTCTTAAGTTTGTTTTCTTTATTATTCTGAGTTATCTTTATGGAAACACTACATAAATCGGAAAGTGAGGTCAATATAAATGGCATAGCCTCAACAATATAAGATATGCAGATGATGCTTGACAACTTTCATTGACAATGATGCAAGAGTATGTGATGAATATGGGTTGAAGCTACATATAAGAAAACCACAAACTGAATCAGTTCTGGATCTTGACAAGATCAAAGCGTGGATGGAAGATTGGTTGCTTACCTTGAACACTGAGAAATGTGTAGTGCTTCATATCAGGGAAAGCAACCCTAACACACTATATTTACTGACAAATGCCTAATTAGAAGCAGAAGCAACAAAAAGATCTTAGAATAACAAATACTGATCTCAAATGGGAACAACAAATAGTTGCAATTGCTAGATCTGATATGGAAGGCTTTCCAACATCTGTCAATAGAGGTGTTTATAAAGATCTACAAGGCATATATATGAGACCTATTATTGAGTATGGCTATCAGTCCTGGAACCCCTACTTATGCAAAAATGTCGATGTCCTGGAAAAGGTGCGGCAAAGAGCAACCAAAATGCCAGTGGGCCTGAAGACTAGGAATCATGAATATCACTTGGAATTACTTGGACTGACTACTCTCGGACAAAGAAGACAAAGAGGAGACTTAAGACCTATATCATTCTTTTATTATATGTACCTGGGCATATATTTACAAATTCAACATCAACACAAATCTTCGAGGTCACAGCAATAAACTCAAAGGTACAAAATTTAAATCTAATCCTCTTAAGAACGTTCTGCAAAGTAGAGCGGTGGACATGTGGAATAAACTACCATTTGAAGTGATTAGTGCAAGCAATCACTTCAACAAACCAGATTCGATTTATACCTAAAAACTTGTCAATATTGTTTATGACTACTTTACAAGATCTGATCTGGACGTATCAGCAAAGCTGGAATAATAATAATAATTGTGGATTTTGAGTTATTAACTCGCAGACAGATGTTGCATTTTATAATATGAAAGCTAGAGCTAGAGCTCTTGCTATAGAAGTATAGTCAACCACCCAACATATATATTATCTGCACCTCACCTCAAATGTCCTTAATCTTATCAGTAATGCTGAATTTTTAAAAACCAATTCTTATCATTACAGCTTGATATTCTTTTTCCCCTCTTATTTACTCAGCTTTTTTGCTCCTCTATCAAATCTACATGTCAATTTGAGCCACTTTTATTTGTATTACATTACATTTACGTCGTGTCCAATTGGCGGCTAAAAACCACTCTTGGATGTGTCAAAATATTTGTGTTTTAAGTAGTAAGTCTCATTACTACTTTAATCTTTACTTAACAGACATATATTATTTAAAAAATATATATAGTATCTAAGAAACTTTGGAACCTACTAAAAGTTATTCGTCGTAGAATCGTATTACACAACAAATTAAAGGCTTATTTAATAAAATAGTCAATAATTCTAATAGCTACCTACAACTAAACACACAATAATTAAAATAGTCAGTTAAATAGTTGAATAATCAAAGCAGAAGCCTAACAATTGAAATAGTCAATAAATCGAATATATACATACTAAAAACTGTACATAGTAACATCCAAAGTAGTAAGTAAATTGTTAAATAATCAAACTAAAACTAAATCTTAAATTTAAATACTAAAAGTACATATATAATTATCATTCAAATTGGTACAATATTTGCTAAGTCATGGCCCTCGAATTCGGTCAGATTATAGAAAGGGTAGCCTATCAGCATCTCCTTAATGTTTTTTTTAAATTGTTTGTCCTCCAGTTGTTTGATAGTGGTAGGGAGTAAATTGTAGAATTTAATGCTAAGGTATTAGTAGCTCTTCTGTACTTTTGCCAGTCTCATTCGAGGCACGCATAAAAGGGAATTACTGCGTGTATGGTGAGAGTGAATGTCCGCTCTAGTTGCGGTTTCTGTTAGGTGCTGTCTGGTATACATTAAGCACTGGTATATGAACGCCTAATACATGGTCATTATCTTTGCCTTACTGCAGTATGCTCTGCATGAGGTCCTGGGCGTTACCTGATACATGCTGCGCAGTGCTCTTTTTTGCAATAGGAAGATTCTTTTACTGTTTGCGGCATTTCTCCAAAATCCATTAGTCATTAATGAGCCGAAATACGCAAAATACACTGATTTGGCTGCCGCGAAGCCACAAAGACTTGTTTTTTTTTATTGAGTATATAGAACTACATAACTTACTAGCTAATTCATCGATATGGGTATTCCATTTTAATTTGCTGTCAATTCTTAAACCTAAAAAAAATATACCTTCTGTGATGTCAATTTTGAAATAGTCATATAATTCATTTAAATAGTCGAAATTGGTCAGTCAGGGAATTATTTTTGATTTTGTAATATTTAGACGTAATTCATTAGCATTAAACCAAATTAAGAGTTGTTCAATCGTATATCTAATTCTACTTACTAATGATTTCTTATTTTTGTCACAGAAGATAAGGGATGTGTCATTTGCAAACAGTGTAATGTCATCATTCTCGAATGACACACATCCGGGCAAGTCATTGGTGTACACTAAAAATAAAAATGGACCTAATGTGGAGCCTTGAGGTACACCCTTTGATGCAGGAATCGGTTTGCGTCTTGTTCCATTTACCTCTGTCGTTTGATACCTATTTTGTAGGTATGATTGAATTAAATTTAGCCCTTTGCCTCTAATTCCATAGTGTTCTAATTTATTCAGGAGAATATTGTGATTAACGCAGTCAAATGCTTTTGATAAGTCACAAAATAGATCAATTACTATTTTTGAATCACCCAACCCATTTAATAACTTATGGAGTAGTTTCGATGCAGCATTAACAGTCGATAGTCCTGCCCGAAAACCAAACATCCAAATCCACATCCAGGCAATGTGCAGGCTTGGTTTTGTTTGCACATGTTCAATTGTTTGTGGTAAATCAAAATGACAGCGTGTAGGGAAATCACTCAAAAGTTTTCCATTTTTTGAGTGTTTTTGACATTGCTGTTACATTAAATCCATTTGTGGCTATTTTGTCGTATGATTGGTTATAGTCCTTTAGTATATACATTTCATATTTTTTCACAGGCCGCCTTAGCACTATTGCCTTGTTTAAATTCCCATTGCATCACATGACGAATATGAATAGTTTAATGAAACTTGCACCGCACAAAATATTTGTCAAAAGGCCAACTGAACCCTTATCGATTTATAGAAAGCAAAAATACGGTTGTCCCGGGGATTCATAGTGGGTAGATACGAATAATGCAGTTTGCTCAGCTGCATCGAAAGTTATTTATGATTCAATGTCATATATACGTACATTAGAACGTTGGCGACATTAAACTTTAAAAAAAATTCTTTCTGCAGGATTTGGTTTCCTTTCCTTCGAGGAGGAACTTTCCGTGGAGCGTGTCACACAGGAACATTTCATCAATCTGAACGGAAAGCAGGTAAGAAAGAATAAGATTCCGGTAATAATCGTCGTATAATCTATTATGCTTTGATGTATAATTTTTTCCCTATTTCTATTAGTTATCGTAGTCGGTAACGATGAGCGACGATGTCATGTTTTCCTTAGAAATGGTTATATCAAAGTAGAGCAGCGTCACAGTAGCGTCGTAGTGGAATTTTAAATTAATGTTTGTTTTTATTTTTGATTGCTTTCACTGCAATCCTCAAACGACCGACCGTTCTGTACGGTCGACCGTCGAATATATTGCAATATTTTCTCAAAGTATAAAGTTTTCTATGAGATTGCGCCGTGTCATCTTTTGGATCTCGTTTCATATTAATAATATGTAGAATCTCGAATGACCGTACTATATCTGCGGCAATTAGGTAACTTATGCTACTATTTTTTTATTGATAAATATATATTTTAAATTACACATAGTTTAAGAGAGCACACATCTTTAATACCATGTGCCAATTTTAGTCATGTTATATAAAAAATAAGATAGATTAACAGATTTGAAGTTGTCATAAATTTGAAAATGCTCCCCCGAGAAAATGGTATTTGTGAGTTATGTAGTTTTGGCTAATCGCTAGAGAAATGTTTGGGGGGAGCAGTCGTCGGGAGGGTTTGCGTCGGACGGGGCTCATAGAGCTGGGTGCGCAGGTGGAGATCAAGCGCGCGGAGCCGCGCGACGGGGGCGGCAAGGCGGGCGCGGAGGGCGCCTGGGGGCCGGCGGGCGCGGCGCCGCTGGCCCACGGCCACAACGGGCAGCTGGGCGGGCCGGGGCCGCCGCTCGGCGTGCCGCTGGGGCAGGTGCAGCCGGGGCTGGTGCAGGGCTACCAGGGCTGGGGCGCCTCCCCCGGCCAGGGCTACGGCGGCTACGGCGCGGGCGGCCCGGGCTACGCGGGCTGGGGCGCGCCGCCGCAGCCGCAGCCGCAGTGGCCGGCCGCCCAGTACCAGCACGGCCACCAGCACCCGGGGCAGGCGCCGCAGCCCCAGTCCTACCAGACCTACTCCCAGGGATACGCCAACTCGGGTGAGCATACCTCGCTTTCTGCTCCCCATCTGCTTTTATTTTCCACACAAAATACACAAATTATAACTACCAAACATTATCACTGATTAATTTAAATATCTGCAACCGTCGAGACCCTTCACTGTTTACTTTAAACGCATCGAATGCCGACTATGCAATATTGCATAATTGCCAGGTAGTTTCGTCGCCGACTACCTTCGATCGTATAACTACTAGACCCCGCGACCGGCCTGAGAATGCATCGACCGAATAGAAAGAGACGGCTGCCTATAGTACCCCCTCCGTCTTTGTCTAGTCGTGCTTTCGCCGAGACGCGTACGTATATCGCTATTGAATTGCGTTTATATCACTACGGCGACGCTTCGACGCCGTAAGTCTGCTATGCTATAGATAAACGCGCATGCGCAACTAGACGAGGATAGAGGGAGTCTCGTATGCCCCTATCTCTTTCTATTCGGTGAACGCATACACTCACAGCCCGCCTCGCACTCCCATTATCTATTCTGTTATATCTCTGTTAACTATGCAATATTACAAATGTCTTCTGTTTAAATTTGAAGGAAGTTTGTCCGGTTGGAGTCTAGAATAGAAGATATTATTATTGATTGGCACCATAAATAAAAAAGGGAGTAGAAAATTATATTTTTATTTTTAAGTAGTGTAAAAATTGACACATTAATCACAGCAACTTTCAGACAATCGAATTATAATTTCACATATTTTGTTTTGTTATCGAATCACTTTAAATTTTTCATTTGCAACTCAATAATAAACCTCAGAAAGAAAAAAACAAAAAACGTATCTTCTATAAGGAAAAACAGAAAATCGTATCTTCAACAAAACAAAACCTCTGAAAATACTTACAAAATTTTGTACCGAACGAAACGCTATAATTTGAAGGATTCTATAATGCACATAGGTCATAACAATAACTATAACTATATAGTAACGGTGCCAAATATGAAAATATTGCGTAGTAGACCATTTTAATGGTGGCTCCTTTATGCAGTCTGGGGCTAAACCTCAGCATTCAATGGGTTAAAGTACTCGCTGTTTACTTCACTTTTACTTACACCCTCTCTATGTATATCTTTGAAAATAACGCTTTTACAAATATATAGTCCGGCCAGACGATTGTAACGGAAGACATAGACAACATTTTAAAATCGTAGACAACCCCGCACAAACTCAAATTTTCAATTAAATAACTTTTTTTATATAAACTTTTCTATATATTGACTCACATTCGTCTGTAATTGACGGTGGACTGTTTTGTCCCAGTCTTCTGCGCTCACTCCAAGGAGATAGAACGACTAATCGTTAAAACTTCCTGAGGTGACGGGCTCGCCCGCTGTAGTCGACAACCCTAGTTGTAGGTTTAGACCATGCGGTGATGAAACTTGATTACACGCCTTAGCTCTGACCCCCTCCTCCCCCTTTGTGATTACGTAATATGTGGACGGCCCCTTACACTACAATAGAGCTGCCAATATTATCATTCTTTTCAATTTATGATTTAATATTCAGTTTAATTTCAATTTAAAATAATAAATATTCTATACACTACCCTAAAATTATCTTGTATTCCTAATAAGTTTACATTAACGAATAGGACAGGTACTCACATCGGATGAAACATTCTCAAGATTGCTCGATTGGACCGTATCCAGCTGATAAAAAATTCAAGAAAATATTTCCTAATCTAATTTTTTATTTCAAAATATCTCAAGTTAGATTCGCCGGTCGGATCATATTAAAATTAGTAACTTAAAAATCCAATAAACTTAAGTATGTGCAGAAAGCGATATGAAACTCTTACCAACTCGTATTTCAGTCTGATTAACCTGCATGATATTAAAGAGAATTGTTTATGGCATAAAGTTTTCAAAGCAACGCCTCCTTTGCCTCTTTAGACAAAAGAGTGGGAGAAATCCCAGCTGCCAAGCATAATAGAATAATCAATATTTCATCCATTTTGCAGATTCTTACAATAGCACCATTTATAAATATCCTTTTATCATTCAAAAACAACTCTACTAGGTAAGTCGAAAAGTTTCTGAAAAAGACATAAAATACAAACAATTATGACTTGTGGTATGCTTTATTCTTCAGTATATTCTCCCTTCAGCTCAATACACCTTTTCCATCAATTCTCAGACACAAACTGAGTCCACTCTCTTAGTTGTTTTTTTGCATTCAGGATTGTAGTGGTAAATCTAGCTCTCATTCATAATTACAAATTGAGGCACAAAATTTCCTTTGAGAACGAATCAAATGTTAATAAAGTCGCACGCGGATGCGTTGATAGCAAATTCAGCTCCCATCTTGCAAATAGCTTTCTCATAACCAAAACCTTGGATAGATAACATATTATGCACTATGAAATGGCTATAGCCTCAGCTTACTCGTCTTCAGTCAATCGATGGTCATCCATTACCATATCTTGCACTTGTTCAATTTCTGGTGTCGTGGCACTTTTTGGGTGTCTTTCGCATGGATCATCTTCAAGGCTCATTTGACCACGTTTAATATCAGTGGCCTAATGATGAACATTTTTTAATAGAAGGTGCATAGTTCTTATAAACTACTGCCAGCTTTTTATAAGTTTATATTATGTCTAAACCATCCAAAACAAGAAACTTAATCACCGCACGATATTCGATTTTATCCATATTTAAAAAATACTGTGACGCGTCTCTTTTAACAGCTGTATGAAATGACATGTGAAATGAAATGACATGTGGTATTTTTTATATGCTCGTGTAACAGTACTACCAACTTTTTAAAAGATAAAATATTCGGCACGCTGCTATGTAGTGGCGCTTTTAGAAACTTTTTGACTGACCTATATAGTGTCGTAAATTTCAGAATGTAAATGTCAACAGAAGGTAAACAATTTTCCTTCCTAACCCATTTGAGACAGCAAATATTTTTGGAGACCATCCCTAGAATCCATTTTTTTAATACTTTTTATTGAACATATTTGATAAAAAACGTTCGCGATAGAAATCAGTCGCTTTGTAACTACATTTGTACAAATAAGACGATTGTTCGCCATGTGTGCAGGTAGCTCCTCTGAATGTTTTTATTACAAGGGACGGATTCAACGCCAGGTCAGCAATGTAAAATAAAATAAAAACATTATTAAATTCAATAACATTCATTCCAAAAATAGTCAGGTAACATGAAATCGTTATTTTAGGTTCAGTAATAGAGAAAAGAATATAATCCATACACCTAAATAAAATAAAAAAATTAGGAAGTAGAAAATTTTCTCATTCACTATTCTCAAAAATATAAAGTGTATCGTCTAACTGTTCTATATTCATATTCAAGTCTTTCTCATATTCTGGATCACTGTCACAATACATAATAACAACATTTCGGTTCTTTTTTCTCTTTTTTGCAAACAATAAATCATCACTTTCACTGTCATTGCTCATTTTCTGCGATCCTTATGGCCCTGGATTTGGATCAATGATTTTTGGACCTAAATTAAAACCAACAACAAATTTTATTTTTACATACTTCAAAGATGATTTTTGTTTTAAAACAATCTTGTCTTGAGGGCTGCTTTTTTCACTGATAATTGCAAATCAATATCATAGCACATACGGTGTGCCATTGCTCTTTTTGGCTCAAAAATGCATTGCACACACGGTGTGCAGTTGTTCTCGAATGGGTTTAAAAAACCTAGATTTTCTTATGTCGAATAATAGCGGTCATCATATTTATCTTTGCTCTCAAATCTGCTGCACAAAACAGATGTTGCAGCTTTGTCCATACCACTCTTTTCGATTTTTGAGCTATGATGTCCTTCTATGCAGTCGTCGTCGACTGTCAATTCCCTCTTGCATTACTAGTTCCATTATTTTGTATTTTGAGCTCCTCATTACAAGTCGAGTATTCTAGTTTCCGTTTTTTGATAGTATTGAGCCTTTTATATTTTTCCTCATTGGATTAATCACTTTTAATATTCGACACTGTTCGTCCACGAAATACTGACCGTTCCTTTGAAAACCCACATTTCAAAGGCCTCCAGTTTCTTATACAGTGGTCCCTCCTGAGAGTCCAGTTTTCCAACCCATAGAAAACGGCAGAGAATACTCAACACCTTGCCATTCGTATTCTGAGATGCAATGATAGGTTACGGCTGCAGACAACTTCATGGGAATCAAATATCCGAAAATACCACGAGTACAAATTAAATAAATACCATGATCTCGCAAATGCCATCACCTGGCACCTGTTCACCTTCAAGCGGTAGAAGTTGGCGCTCGTGGCCTGCCAGCCAAATCTCTGTTTCATCTCTTCAAAGATCTTGGTCTCTCAAGGAGAAAAATCAATATCTTCCTAGAAAAAAACATCCAAAACTGCAATTTCTGCATCTCAAATCCTATGGCTTCGATAGGGTGAGAGATTGGTTGTAAGATAAACGCTCACATGTGACAAGACAGCTGTTTTAATTAAACCTACCGCAGACTGTCATTAGTCAGGAGTCCTCAGGGATGACCTCCCAGAGTGTAATAATAGTAATATCACAAACCCGATTGCGGTCGGTGAATTCAGTGGAAGCTTCGTTTGCATTTATTATTATTGGTGAACTTAGTTTGAGAAAGTTATTTGCGGAGTTTTACATTCTGACTGCAGTTCCATTGGTAATTTAGGTCACATCCCAGGTATTTACAACTCTAATGTTCACCTGTTCCAGAGGCACACTGTCTGTCAAGTATTAAGTGGTCTTTGCTTTGCCTCTGTCTATCATCATGTTTTGTTTTACTGCTGTTCATTTTCAACCCCTTATTTTTGGAAGCAGTACTAATCATAGTGCCAGTTACCCGTTTGTTATAATTCTGTTGTTGAATAGGTCTTACATATGCCCTAGATCTTTATAAACACTTCTATTGACAGCTGTTGGAAAGCCTTCCTTATCAGATAGAGAGTAGAGTTGGCTCTTTTATCGATTGCAACTATGTGTTTTCCCATTTAAGATCATCGCTAATTGTTATTACAAGATCTTTTGTTGCTTAACTGCTCCTAATTGGGCGTTTACCAGAGAATGTTGCGTGTCGGAGATGCTTTTCCCTATATGAAGCACTACACATTTCTTGGTGTTCAAGGTAAGCAACCAATCTTCCATCTGCGCCTCGATCTTGTCAAGATCCTGCTGATGTCCACTGCTTAAAAAAGGATTGGCAAAAATGTTTGTATCGTCGGCAAAGTAGCTGCTTTGTGCTGCGATTACGACTTGAATTGACCCTCGTCGTACTCCACTGGATAAAGTGAAATATTGAGATTTATAATCGCCTATTTTCACTTGTATGGTTCGGTTAGTTACGAAGTCTGATATCCAACTTCGAAATTTCCGTTTTGAATTCCAAGATTAAGGTCGTTTGCTGGATTTAGGTTGATGTCTTTTTAGAAAATGATTTTTCCTAATCCATTGTGCCTCGACGGACGGGCGAATAGGACGGCGGCTGATTTTGTATTAATTTGGTGGCAGGCTACAGCAACTCGGGCCCGGCGGGCGGCTCCACGGGCGGCAACTGGAACAACTGGAACATGCCGCAGAACTCCACCTCCACGGGCTCTGGTGAGTTCATCACTGACTCTATCTGAGGTGAGGAGACACGCCCTCCGTCCACGCAGCGCGGAGCCCGCTAGGGGGTTTGCAAGCATCCTCTCCCACTCTTAACTTCACTTCCAAAAGAGCGCCTCCGCGGTGCAGTGCAAGATTATTTTGAAATCTGACAGTCCGTTGCCGCTCTCGACTAATCTCCGGATAGCCAAACATATTCTGAACGCATTCATCCATCTCACTACTGAAATTCAACCTTTGACATTCGTGCAATTCTTCAGTGCTTAGTTGCTTATTCATTAGACTTTCTACCTCAATTAGATTTCTCGTTCCGAGTTAGTGTGATGGGAAAAATGCTCCGCATACCATTACCGACTGTTTTTTAGATTATTTTGAAATCTGTCATTCGACTGAACTTTGAACATTGAAACTGAACATTGCTGAAAATTAAGCATAATCTGGAAACGTTCACCCGTCTCTTCACCGAAATTCAACCTTTGACATTCACACATTTCTTCAGTGCTTTGTTGATTTTTCACTAGACTTTCAACCATCGTCAGTTTAACAGATCGTCAGATTAAATTGCTCATTCCCAAATAGTTTGATTGCGAAAATCCTCCACATAACATGACCATGCATTTTTACCTTCCTTAAAAATACCTCTAGATTTCTTTATATAATTTGACTGGCATTGCTTTCGGGTAAAGGCCGCGCAAGCAACTTCGGATCTGCAACCAGAATGTAGGATAAGCGACTGTGGACTGTTTGTCCCTAAGTCTCTGCGTTCACTCCATGGGAGAGAGAATGGCTTAATGTCGTAACTCCCTGGGGTGGCGGGTTCACCTGTAGTAGTTGGCAACCGTCAATTCTCTTGGGTATTACTAGTAACACTGTATTCATACCCTATTGAAATCTAGAGTTTAACTTACGAAATTTAGCGAAAGAGATGCATCTCATGATTAAAAAATGTATAATGCTTCGGAAGGGTTTCCTTTTAGCGAACATTTTCTTTGCGAATTGAGAGGAATTCCAGCAAAAGTAAAATCTTTTAACTTGTAAATTAGGTCTGATTGAGCAAAACAAGTTTCTCGTACATAGGAAGTAGGGCTGTAACGTATTTTTTTCGTGTAAAACAGTTTTTAAAAATCTTCTATTAGGAGTATCTGTGTTTTAAAAAAAATTAATATGCTTACATCATTTCTAGACCAAGTTTTATACATTTTGCGAGATTTAAACACGAAATTTTCTTGCACTACTTTGATATAACGTAATCGTAAAAATAGTATAGTACTCCTAAAAAACTCATATACTCGAAACGGGGCTTGAAGATACTCTCGGAATGCTTGCACACCCCCTGTATATTTTTCGACATCCATCTACTCTCAATTTTACCGTTGACTCCTAGAACTGGCCGGTTCCATAGATAAAATTAACCCTCCGAGGGAGATTTTAATTATTTTCTATACTTTTATGTGATTTACAATTATTTAAGAAATTGTTGCAATTAATCGGTTATAATAATGATAAAATATAAGTTTTAAATTATTTACTAAAAAGAAAATAATATACCTACCTTTATTGGGTCGCAAAACAATATCAATTTAGGCAATATTTTCAAACACTTAATTATTTAAGGAGGGATCAATTTTTTTTTCCTAATCGATAGATTAAATCTATTTTATTTATAAATACATAAAAAAATAAGAAAGCTATTTTTATTATAACACTATTGTTCTCGATATTTACACTTGGATGAAACGAAAGGTGTTTTTTGATGGATATTTTTTATTAAAATCGTTCTGATAGATTTATTTTTTACTTCACAGATGAACGTAGACAATTTTAATACATACTTGATTTGATAAATAGCTGAAATTCTGTGTCGATTTTTATACATACTTCGGTTACCGTTTTAATTCGGAAAAGCGGCAACGAATCGGACCGGGGTAAACGAAATATCGAGAGTTTCCATTTATAATTCGAACGTCGTCGAGGGTAGTGTTTTATAACGCCGAGATATACTCTACATTACCGTCGAGTGAAAAGTAGAGAAATCCGATTACAAGCGCGACAGAAAGAAATCTCAAGTGGAAGAAGTGCGATTCGGAGTTTGCAACGTTCGAAGAAGAGAGGGAAAGAACTTTGCCGGAGCGCCGTTTTCTACCGATCTCATTCGGAGCCTTCGAAGGTCGAACGTTACCTCTCGATCTCGTCCATCGTTAAGTATAAACGGCCTTCGGAACGATTCCGAAAAATTGCAAAAGTTTTCACTGCGGCCATACGGCGAACGCAAAGTCTAGAATGAACGTTCTCTCCTGTCGCGACGAAACGGCATCTCCCGTCGGACGATTGAAAAGCGTCTCGGAAAGAAGTGCGAACCGCGGTCTCGAAGGACGGCCGGAAACTTTCGATACGGGATGGACCCCGGTCCGTCGGTCCGCGGCGCGCAATAGATTCGGGCGTCGGACTGAACGAGAGCTCCCTCCGCCCGGGCGGCAAAGTAGGCTCCGAGTCGGGCCCCGTATTCGGTCCGGAAGCCGGGCGGCCGTCTCCGAACCGTAAGTCTCTTTGAGCGTATCCACCGAAGTCGGGGCGGGCCGGCGGAAGGCCCGGATACGGCGGGCGGGGCTAGGCTAGTAGGCCGGCGGGCGGAGAGCGCAGGGGATGATTGAAGGGTCAGAAGTGTTGGCAGGCGAGGCGTACGGGGGGGGCCGGGGCGGGGGGGCGGCGCCCTCGGCCGCCCTGTCCTCCAAGTCCTCGGACTACGGCGGCTACGCCCACTACCCCCCGCCCCAGCCCCAGCCCCAGCAGCCGCAGTACCAGCAGGAACAGGTATGACCGCATTACGACCCGCTTTACTATCCCCCACCCCCGCGGCGGCGAGCGATCCCCGCGCACCCGCAATATTCTACAACATTTATACACAAAACGCAAGAGCGTTTTTTTTTACATTCTCATTTTTAATCGACGAAGGAATCGCTCGCCTTAATTATGCGAATAGGACATATATTAATATACTTTACATATATATTACGTATATATGTATATACTGTGCATCCTTTCCCAAAATACTCAAACTCAGTCGGCGTGTGTCGACAGACAACTTATTATTTGTAAGTCGATTATCTTTGGTTTTAAATTTTTTTTAGGCTGCTCGGCTGCTGTATTGTTTTTCAGCAAATTTTCCAACCGCTACGAATGTAAAGATGAAAGTCGATTACAGTATTTCGACGACATAAATTGGAGCACACTCTCGTGTTACGGTAAAATGTTTAGTGAAAAATAAAGTGGCAATTAAGTAAAAGGTAACAAAACAGGTTTTTTTCCAAAGTACTCTTAATAAAACCTTCTTAAATCTGTTCGATAAATTTTGAAAAACATTTCTGAAGTATTAATTTGTGTTTTGTTTAAACTGTTACACAATATTCCTTGACTTGGATCATTTATGAACAGATGGTGAATTTGCCGGGATTATTCCATATTCTCTGTATCATTTTCGCTAATTAAATGATTATGTTCAGTAAACGATACAGTAAATCTAAAAAAAAGTAGAAATTTGACATGCTCTATTTTCTACTATTTCAGAACTATTTCAGAACTTACAGTAAAAAAAAATTAAATGAAAAACTTTAAACTTTTATTAGAGACATTATTTTTCCAAATAAATATCAACACCTTATTTCGGTGTCCTGTGAAATAAACTACCATTTGAAGTCATTAATGCATGATTTATCATGCAGTTTAAAAACAAACTCCATTTGTACCTAAAAACTTATTAATATTGTTTACGACCAGCTATACAAGACATATCAGCAAAGCTGCCTGACTGTAATAAATAACAATATTAGGACAATATTATTATCATTATTATTATTACCCAAAATAATAATGATAGTAATATAATACCACCCTAGAACGGGCTAGTCCCAGTTGTGTGACAATCGAATAAGCAAAAAATCAGTGTTTTGCCATTCTGTTCCTTTTAGTTTTGTAATCAAAATCAATGTTTTATAGTAAATAATTCTTAAATAAATAAATAATTGTAATGACAATGATAGTATATTATTATTATTATTATTATTATTATTATTATTATTAATAATAATAATAATAATGATAATATTATAATAATTGTAATTACCACATATATGTAGTGTATTATTATTATTGTTACTAATAATAATAATAATAATAATGATAATATTATAATAATTGTAATTACCACATATATGTAGTGTATTATTATTATTGTTACTAATAATATTAATACTATAATTATATTACTAAAAATGATACTAATAATTATTATGATATATTATTATTATTAATAATAATAGTAATGACAATGATAGTACATTAATAATATTATTAATAATAATGCAATTATATTATTAATAATGATTGTAATAATTATGACTATAGTTGTATTATTATTAATATTATTATTAATAATAATAATAATGATAGTAATTACAATTATAGTATATTATTATTTACAGCTATACAGTTATATTACTAATAATTATTATGATTGTTATATTGTAAATATTTATAATAATACAATCATATTATTATTAACAATAATAATAATTGTTACGATAGTTATATTATTATTAATAATAAAATGTATATTAATGATTATAATAATACTAATAATGACAATAATAATGATAATGCATAATTATTATGATTGTTATATTGTAAATATTTATAATAATACAATCATATTATTATTAACAATAATAATAATTGTTATGATAGTTATATTATTATTAATAATAATAAAATGTATATTAATGATTATAATAATACTAATAATGACAATAATAATGATAATGCAGTGTAATAATAATAATAATAATAAAATGTAAACAATATGAAATAAGATTTTTCTTCTTCATAGGATGCTGATAGAGTTTGAGGATGTTGGGAAAGAACATATATTCTTAATTTAATGTTTTATTTATTTATTACATTATCATCTTTTATTTGACTATGCTAAATTGCAAGACTCCTTCCGGTTGAGTTATGCGATTGCAACACATAATGCATTCAAACAAAAAAAAAAAGAAAGATTTAATAATTTCATTCTACTTACTCAAACCGTAAAGTAATCTGTATTTTTTTTTCATACGTTGCTATCGCATAATGGAACCAGGGTCCATACTAATATTTAATATAGACTAAATGGTTAACCAATGGATGGAAATCGTTGTTTTTTAAAAGTTATAGCAAAATTAATGAATATAACGGAAATGCTATGAATGGTGTAATATTTTTGTGATTTATTATAGTGAATTGTCTGCGCGTAGTCCATTAGTTATCTGTGTTAATCTGTATTTTTTAAATTATGACAAATCATGCATTGTACCCAATATAAAATCGAAGACTATCGCGGTTGTTTGACATTATAAAGTCTTCAGTCTACCGACAACGGCGGCTGCAACGTCACCGAAACGTCGGGTCTTACAAATTTCACGCGGTAAATTCGTTTTCTATCCTATTTATAATTGTACCCAATGTTGTCTGGGTATTTTATTGCCGGTCAAAAACTCATTTAATGAATCTTTACGAAAAGATATTTAGGAATATTCTTTTTTTTGAGAAGCTTTTGCAATGCGCAATTTGTTCATAGATCGATACCGCATTCTATTTCCTAACATTTTATGTATAATTGTATAAAATAAAATATATATATTAAAAAATTGATAATATTCTATAAAATAAATTATCTAATTTCAATTTAGCATCTATTTTCATTCGGATTTTGTTCATGACAGTTTTTAATTTGATAAATCTCAAAGCGATGAAGAGAGAAGTAACCGGCATTCGAAACGAGAGATAGATGCTTTTTTGTCATTAGAGAGGTCCGTCGAAAACGAGGTACAATAAAGGGAAGTAACATATATTTTTGCGAATGAAGAAAAGAAAAGTGGCAAGAATAGTATTCCGTTTATTGTACTGGTCGGTCGGGGCGGGCATCGGGGCTCGGGGCTGACGGCCGGCTGTCCGCAGGGCTCCTCCTACGGCGGCGGCGTGCGCTCCTACGGCGGCGCGGGTGCGGCGGCCGACTACCACGGCCACCACGCGCCGCCCGCCGCGCCGCACCAGCCGCCCAAGCACTTCCCCAACGACTTCAGCAAGGAGTGGCCCGCCTCATGACCGCCCCCCAACGCCAACGCCCACCACGAGCGCCGCAAGTGAGCGGCCCCTCCCTCCCGACCGACCCCTCGCCCCTCCCGACCGACCCCTCGCCCCTCCCGCCCCTCCCGCCCCCTCCGCCCCCTCCGCCTCGTCTACGAGCTGTCCCCTTTATTGATTGTTTTTTGACCCTGGAACTGCACCGCTCGCGGTCGCTCCTTTTGACCCTTTTTTATTCCTTATTTTTTTATGCCATCTATTGTTCTCGTTCAGTTCGACGCTCCGACCGACGACTCGGATTTGACTCGCGGCATTTCGATTTTTAACTATTTTAAAAACAAAAAAAAAACGGAAACGGAACGTACGGTTCGGGGCCGCGACGCTCTCCCGAGAGAGACGCGACGGAGAAGCGACGGCGACGCGACCGCCTCTAACCTAAGGAGAGATATATTATGTCAATTCGCGGAGAGGTAGTCGTAGTGAATATTTATTATCGTAGGCGAAACTAGAACGTTCGGTCCGTCGGTTCCGCGGACGTCCCCCCCGCCCTTCCTTCGTTAAGTTTACGTAAGAAATTTTATAGTCGAATTCGAGTTCCCCGTACTCTTAAGCTACGTTTAAATTCTAAATATAGGCCAAGACTCGTATATATATCCTTGGTTAATTTTACGCAAGAGAATGAACTATCCGAGACTTAGATTTAGGACTGACTAGTGTTAATTGCTAAGCGAGATAAATTTTTCACTCTTTAGACTCGCGTACTTGTATAAATTTGAACCGCGCGCGGCTGCGTTTTTGTTATATATTTTTTTCATCGATCACTTTACCGTTTATTTTCTACTTTTACGATATTCTTTAAGACTCGGCGAGCTAAACGAACGCGGTCAGCGTCGGTGCAACGTAGGAAGTACGGTTGTACGTTACTTTTTAACGTTAAAAATAGACAAATCAACGAAGCTCGAGTCGCAACCGAGCGCAATCGCTACTAAGAATTTTTAAGATACGATAAGAGGGCCGCCGACCCGTTAAATGCGCCTCGTTAAGTGACTACTTAAGCGATAGACAATAAATTAAATAATTTGATTAAATCTAACATAATAAAAAGTGAGCAGAATTTTTAAGTTTATTTTCTATTTATCCGTATCCGCATTTTAATGCTATTAGACTTTATTTAATTCCTCGAAATGTGTGCGAGCACTCATTAAATATTCATTACATTAACGATTACAAATAGTATTATTCCTAATTACGTCAAATTGTATCAATAATTTATTTTTAATACGCAGGACCACGCTCACGATGCCGATCTTAAAAATCTATAAGTTATTAATATTAATGAAATACCCTAATAAATCGAACTAGTAAATGATATAAAAATATTAAATCCACATTTAAGGACTTTTTTAGTCAATAATGCAATACGAATAGCAATTTTGAAGCGCCGACCGACGGCACCACCGACCGATTCCTCCGGCCCTTTAGATGTATTATAATTGTTGGATATTTTAAAAATACAAAAGTAATATTGGTCCCGAGGGCCGCTCTGCCTCCTAGGTCAAGTCATATTTTTAACATTTAAATTTATTCGTCGATAATATCTTCCGATAAAATAAACTAATCAATAAGGCAAGTGTGTAAGATGTCAATAGTCATTGTGCGATCGCCGGCGAGCCGATAGCATTTTCATTTACAGTCCTAGCATTTAGTTATATTTTTGAACTTTTCGGTAGAGGTAGCTTTAGTATTTATGGGATTCACTCAGTGTTGCCCGCGTTACAGAATAAAAAAAGAGTCACTAGTGTTTTACGTTTAGAGAGAGGGACGGCTCAGTTTGTTATATATTTTTGTACAATAAAATAGTGAATGAATACATCTTAATTAGCGTAGAGTCTCTTTAGATTATATATAGTTTGATGTAAGCGCGTTTATACGCTCGACCGGCGATCCTCCCTAAGTATTTTTACATCGCTCGGCTGTGTAAAGTTCAATGTAATTATTAATAAAGTAGCATCTATTGCGTATCATTAATGAAGCGATCGTTGCCTTCGCAGGGTTTTCCAAAACTGAAATGTTCCTCGATTCCTCTTTTTTACATTTTAAATTAGGTTTGTTTGTAAAAATCTGAGGCTAGTTTAAGGAGCTTCTCGTATTAAGACTCTTCACTTAAGGGATATCGTTTGTTTATGTAGAGGCGGGGAAGCTTGTGAACGGTTTTTACTCTTAGAGAGGTCCGCGGCGATCGGTCGGTCGGTGCGGTTCCTTCGGCGCCCATCTCGTTGAATAATTTAAATAAATAAAAGTAATTTACGTTCTTTCATTGTGATCCTATTGATATTAATAACAATTTATACTTTAATAAACGAAAGCTGCGTCGAGAGGATTTTAAATTAAATATATAGGAGTAATGTGCTTAAAAGAATCGTACGACACGCTGACTAATTTTACAAGCAAAACGAGGTACCTTATTAACTTAATTCATATTTGCAAAATAATAAATTAATACATAATGATAGTAAACTGAATTTATATTCGAGGTTAGCAAAGGAAAGTTTGTTAGTTAACATGGTTATTTATACATACTCGTATTTATATCGTATTTTAACAAAAAAAACTTAAGACTTGTAACAAAATTGATTAAACAAATTGATAATATGCGTTGCAACCGTAGGAATTATAGTTATTACTGTGTTAAAGATGTAATTTAAAGAGTTTTTATGACCGTCAACTGTGATCATTCAAATTATAAGCTTTTCTTTAAAATAATATAAATATTTCTCGGGTAACTATTATATAATATTGTATTTTTGCTGACAATTAATAGAGCTTTATTAATTTTCATACTAATTTGGGCATATATAAGTCGGTAATGGTTAAGTGTGAGTGCAAGCGTACGCGCTGCTGTCTGTCTCTTTAATTTCGTCTCGTGCCCATTGTTATGTAGTCTTTAATTCTCGGTAATTTTTATTATTGCATATTTTTAATTTTCGCTCCGCCTTTTCGTTGTAATACATTTCTCTCGGAAAGTTTTGAATTAGGACCTCTAGAAGCAATAGTGACGTACAACCTATATTGACAATATGAATAATTTAATCAGCGCCCTGTATTCTCGTCGGGGCGCCACAGATTGGATATTAGTACAAATATTTTGAAATTTAGGTCATCGACAGAGCGAGGCTGTTGCAATATGTCACGATGTCTCAGCTCCGGGGGGACGCTCCGATTTTTTGTATAGTTGATAATTTATAAGCGGTCGCAGTCGCCATCTCTTACCCGTCGCAAACCCGTCGCGGCGTAGACACAGTAGGTTTTAGTAGGTTAGGTAAGGGCCACCGCCCGTCTATATACAGTCACTTTCATTTGGAACGAGTAACGCGGCCGGCCGCAACGCCCATCTACAACAATTAATAGGTACTAGGTAAAAATGAGCATATTCATATATTAGCATTACTAACTCGGCATAACACATGTTTTTTGAGGGTTTTTTAGCATTACTCGTCCTTTACAAAGAAATATAAATCACATAAGGTATTCTTGTCCTGCAAGCACTCGTTGTGCGGCCACGGAGAAAACAAAATTATCGATACATAGCGAGTAACTTATTGCTTTGTTATAATAATCGTAGTAGACACCTTATTGCAATCTCGAAGGAAGTATATTAATGAATTTAATAATCGTAATTGACTAATTATTGAGGAAACGACATACGACAGTGTTTCTAAACTCTTTTGCGGTATTATAACATTCAACCGAACGATTCCCGCAAGTCAGCTCAAAAAATATCCAGCAGTGATGCTCCTCTAAAACGAAGCATCCCATCAGTTGAGAACCACTGCCGTATGGATAATTCCGTAGAGTAGCATTCTTAATATTTGCAAAGTTCTTAGACGTAAAACTATATCATCTATTAACGATACCCATTTATAATTCATTGCAAATTTGCAATTTCTCAGCCATATACATTGGGGTTGCAAGTTGCCTTCTCAGACATTGTCATGTCGTACGTTGTTCCGTTTTGTTACGATTAATTTATGGCCGCTTTTGCAAGTTTCCACATATTTTGAATGGCTGCTCTTTTTGACCGCTAATATTAAGATAAAAAATCGTTAAGTAGCAATATGTTGGAAATGTAGTAGAATCTTGCAATTTTTCAAGTATTAATTCTAATTTATTTTTGTTAATTGTTTTTCTACTGATCATGAAGCTAAGGATACATTTAACTTGATTTTAATAGGGAATATACTTCGACTGATGTACAGCTAATAATGGACAACTCAATATTAATTACCTTACATAATATAAGTTGTAATTTTTATATTTATCTAATTAACTATTATTGCTTCATTGTCATAAACATTTTTTAGTCATTTTTATGTTTTCTTGTTGACGTTTGCTACGTTTTAATTGCGACAACCAAAACCGCTCGGGTTATATCTGTTATAAAATGTATTTTGATAAGGACTTATCTTTTTGATTTGATCCGCGGAGCCGCCATGGTCTGGAGAAGGCGCTAGCCCTCCCCTTCAGTGGATTGTCAAATCAAAAAGAGCACTACGGTGACTGAGAATAATGTGTTAATTGTATCTTTAAACATAGTCAAAAATTATGATAGAAATGACAAAGAACGTCCCGCTTTACCTATTAAACAAAATATATCATAAAATAATTAGTTGATTACGGTTTAAATTATTAATTATTTTAAATCTGAAAATAATAGCTCGGTAAAAAATGATTGTTGTATGGATTTTAAGTATTTGTAACTGTACGTTACGCCTATTTTTAAAAAGGATTATGTCTTAGTAGAATATGCATTCATGTAGATCCTCTTCGGGTACACTTAGAACTTAGCTTTATGTATATTATAATTATTATATATCGTAACTAGATTTAACAAGTTTTTTTGTAGTCTCTTTGTATTATTAAGCTTCTCTTTAAATAATTAAAAATGATAACAGTAAAATACCAATTTGCATATATTAAAATAATTATCTTACAATGGAGCATATATATCTATATATATAAAATATATCTACATGTATAAGACATTATTAAACGTAGATAAAAAAATGGTGTAAAAATAATAAAATTGTGTTTTCAATTCGATGAACCTTTTCACAACTCCTATCATCGCAGTTTTTATCATAATTTTTTTCATGTTTTCTGTGTTGATCAGTCACAAGTGATGATCCTGGCCGGAAACGCGGTTCGCGTCTTCGAAAGGCTTTTGATTTTTTAATAATGGTGTCTGCGTCGATACGGCCGAATGCCATTTTGGATGATGGCACTCTCTTATGTAATGCTTTTTTGTTGATGCTAATATGTCTAGGTAAGTGCGAATCGCCAGTATCAGAAGGAAACTATGACACGTGGGAAGCACCGTCAGTCCAACACAACCCACCTCCATCAATGTCATCCACCTCCCAGGTCGGACCACGTCAGGTTCTTTTACTTCCTGATTAAAATACAAAATACATTCACTCTGGTGGGCAATATAAATTAATTAATTGGTTATATCGTAAAAATGAGAAAGAAGTTTAACATAAAACAGTATCTTTTGTTGCAGGAGTGACGGGGGTTTTAATAGTTTTTAAATGTTATATTAGTTATAAGAAGTATTTCCTTCAACCCTAGAAAGATAATCATACTGGCCCGTATTCCGTTTCTCGCGGGCTTAAACTAAGCTGGTGCTAAAAATAAAGATCTTAGCGCCTACCAAAGATATTTTGTTGGTATTCCGTTTCATCAAAATTAAGAACCGGTCTTAAATCTTAATTTCCGTTTTGTCTATGGCCGCTCTAAAGCGGGGTCTTAATTTTGACAGCTCACCGCCCGGTCAGTCGCCCGATCTCTCGCCGCCGCGCCGTTTCGTGTTTGTGTGTCGGAATAAGGAGAAAGGAGATGTGCCTAAACAAGAATATACGGGGCGCTTTATCATAACCTACAAAAAAATACACAGGATTTTCAGGGCAAGATATAGATATGAATAAACGATTACTTAAGATAATCTGCGCTCATCATCCCTGAGCAAACATCTTTGAAAAAATTGCAACACGAAAAGTCTTCGGAATCACAAGCAAAAACAAGTTACACAGCTGTCAGACGAAGACTGATCGATTTTAGACCGTTCTTAGATAAGACCCCGAACAAGACCCATCCGCCATGATGGTTGTAGAAACGGAATACCAAAAGGGTCTCGACGGTGCTTAACGTCAATTTAAGCACCTAATGATCTCTAAATAAGCACGCGCCAGTTATGACCTATGAAAGGGAATACCAAAACGTCACTTAAAAGATTTTTGATCGATTGATTTTTTGAAGGATTTTTGAAAGATTGACCTTAATGTCGAAGTTAAAGCAGACACGGGACCATTAGCTCTTCTTTCATTAAACATATTTTTTATTCTCCTATTTTCAACATACATATAGTAATTAAATAAAATGGACCTTTTTTTTTGGAAAAAATCCAATTATCCGAATTTTCGATTATCCGAATGGGGTCTGGTCCTAATTGATTCGGTTAATTGGAGTTCTACTGTATTTAGAGAGAGAGAGCAGTACTTCGCTCACGATTGTGTAAATTTTACGCAAACTGTCTTTCTAGGGTTAAATAATAAATAAAAAAATCTGTTGTGTCACCCCAAGACTTTCCTGACTAGTATCCGGGGAGGTGCGAAAAAACGAACGATGTAATCAAGGTTCCCCAAATTTGTATGGCAGGTACCCCAAACGTTGGTCGTAAGTACCCCAAAAACTAATAGGTTCTTCCGATGGTTAACAGAAGCTTCTATGCCAAATTTTAACTTAGACAGATTAAGCGTCTGGGCGCTATCGCGGAAACAATTTTTTCGCCGGGAACCCCAAATTTGTATGGGAGGTACCACAACCGTAGGGCGTAGGGACTCCAAAAACTAATGGGTTCCTCCGACGGTTAACAGAAGCTTATATACCAAATTTCAGCTCAATCCGATTAAGCGTCTGGGCGCTATCGTGGAAGAATACATACATACAGACATACAGACATACAGACATACATACAGACAGAGATCGGTCTGGAAATAGTCTCAAATCTCAGGGAGTCTCAAAATATATATTCCCATCTTCATCTCAAAATTTTTTTTTAGCGCGATCACAATACTTTCCTTTCCGATAGGTCGTCAGGAAAGTAAAAACTATATAATTCCTGATAGACGAATGTTATTACAATAATAGGTACACAGTAGCCTTTTCACATCACATTATTGAGAGACCTTTAATAATTCATGTTGCAATTAACACCAGGGTGAATATGTCGTGTAAAATCTTTCACTCGATTTAATTCAAAGCTTTCATAACTTTTAATGTTGAGTATTCGTTGTACAAAGTAATATTTCTAATATAAAGTACATTTCAAATAGTAAATTGAAGTATTTTAGGATATTTAGTAGTTATTTATTTTAACAATACTTAAGTTTTTTCTTTTTACGATAATGTGACAGATGGCGATGCTGTATGGTAGTGATCCAATGACTCAGCAACCACAGCCGGCTTACTGTAAGCATGATTTTCTCGTGTTTTTTTGTTTTTCTATAATTTTTTTAAAACAAAATCATTTAAAAAATAAGATATGAGCAATCCTCAGAGATTTCCTTGAGACTGATAGTTGTCCTATCCTTAAGTTAGCGATGATGGTGTCCTCAGGTCTGATACTGGTAAGTCTCGAGGTTGTAAAATTCGAATTTAAAATATTTTTTTTATGTAGGGAAGGGTATGCCGCAGTTACCAGTAATAGTTTTCCGCTTCTTAGACAGATGAATCAGACAGTTTCCAACGAGCAATACTATTTTGTCTTTCGTCACATCTAAAGGTCTCATGAACAAGCGTATGGAGGATCAAGAAGTAAAAACGGTCACATAAATTAAAGTTTATTTTGGGCCTTAGTCCTTTCATTCAAGGGAAAATCAAACTTTTTAAATGCATCTGGCGAAATACAAAAAGCCATAACAAAACCTGTTTCACGATTTTATGAGAGAGATCTTTTGTATTGGTGATTACACAAAAACCCTTGATTTGACCATGTTCTTCCTCTTGAAGGAGGAAAGATTTCTTTTAGTATGTTTCCTTTTGATGATAATTTGAAATTACAGTATAATCCATAAGATGCTTCTACAGAATACAATTTCGTTTTCTTGTGTTTTTTTTATATTTGGGAAGATAGAAAATTAGCAGTACTTGCTGAATGTCTCCATAAAAATGGTAAAATCAATTCAAATCAAATAATTTATGGTCCTAAAAACTAAAAACGCATTTGTATAGACAGTTGTATTACATTTACATTTGACTGTGATATGATTGAATTCTTCATTAATGATCAAATTCTTCTATTAATAATCAAAACATAAAAGGTACGTAAGGATAAAGAAGGTATTATCGTAGAATTAAATCGAGTCTCACCACTTAGTTTACCAGATAAAAAACACAGAGTAAAATATGTAGAAAGTTGTAGAGATGTAAGATATAGAGAAGATATGTAGAAATTAACTCAATAAGTAGGTAGTGATTCTATTACATTGAATATAATGAATAATGTAATGAGAAACAAAAGAAGTTTTGTTTCTCATTACATTATTCATTGAGAAACAAAAGTATTTTTTTAAAATACCGATAAAAGTTAAGTTTTTTTAGTATAAAATTAATAAATGTAATGTCAAAAATAACAAAAAAAATGAGACTTGTCAAAAAGTTAAATAAATGTCTTAGTGATTATATTGCAAATAAACATAGTCAGGATATAATTAATATGTGCCTACCTAATAATAGAAATAGTCATTACATTTTAGTTACATTGAAAATCGATTAAAAACCTATTACAGAAAGAGATTAGAGAAAGTAGATTTAGTAAAATTCACTTAATTCATTTGATTAATTATAAAACCAAAATATTAATTGTCAAGTCAGTCCATTTCAGACCATCATAGTCAGGGGCTATTTTTGAAATAAATTAGTTTTGAAATATAGGTGTATTAAAAATCAAATTAATTGATAGAAATAAATAAATCTATATGAAACGCAAAATTGAAAGTTATCTATGCTTTTTTGATTTTTGCCTTCGTTACCGAGGGGAAAAACTGGATACTTGAAAGTTGAACATAGAAATGCTTTCCATAGTTACCAATGCTTAAATAAAAAAAAATAGATGTCTTTCAACTCAGTTTTTCGTGTAGAATATTGTGCTGTACACGGAATAGAATAATGTGCTTTAAATATAATAGCCAAAAACATGTTTATCAGGTAAAAAGGCTAAATGGCAATTTTTATTGGTTGTAATATCGATAAGTATGTTTATTACTTATATGTTACATAATATGATTAATCTTCATTCCTCGACAATAGTAAAAAAGTAGGAAAAAATATACATGTTTAAAAAAGCAACTAAAAAAGAAAAATTAAATAAATCAATAAAAAGAAAAGATTAAAGGGAAGAGGAAACAGTCATAAAAAAAGGAGAAAAGAAGATACAAAAATGGAAATAAATGTTTATAATCTTATTCAGTAATGAATCAAAGTTTTTTTAAACATCCAGAAACTATACGGCCCGGTGGCATAGTGGTTAAGTCGCCTGATCTTACATTGTAAGGTCCCGGGTTCGATTCCCGGCTGGGTCATCATTCTCCGTTGGGATCAAATTAACGGAATTGCACTTTCAATTCTGTCGATCGAATGCAATAACAAGACACTTACTTACACACGTTACACGCACACATACATATAATGCGTCATAGTAGGGTTGGTTGTAAGAGATTGTCATATGACAATAAACCCGCCCATTGTGACATTTCACAATAAAGAGTATAAACAAATAAACTAATAAATTAAAAAAAAAAAACAAGCTTTGACATACACTGGCCTATCATAATAATATTATTACTCTTCTGGGGGGGGTGAATTGTGGACTCCGGGCTAAAGACCGGCTGTGTAAAGTTTAGGACAGCTGTTTTGCCACATATGAGCGTTCCTACCTACCTCCCTTAATTTTTTGTGTAAAAACACCGATGTAATTTGCGGACCATTAAGCGTTTTTGGATTCTACTGTAGTTTCATTTGGGATTGCTGCTCTATTTAAGTGCAAATATTAACATTTTTTTACATGCTTACTGTAACATGAATTATTTTAGTAGTATGTTAGTGTATACTGTGTTTGGCAACAGGTGATGAGTATGTGGATGCGAGCGGGGGAGCAGGCGACTACCAGCGTCCGGCCAAGAGATCGCACCATTCCACTCCTGCGGTCTCTGCTGCTGCATCTTACCATCCCTATCGCCGCTAGGACTTCCCAGAAGATCATCAGCGCCTTCCTGTACTCTATTTTAATATCGTATAATATTATGCGAAATCCCTTTCGTTTTTACTTTTAAATTTAGTTTGAGGTGAGGCTGTTTAAAAATGATAGCCACGCTCATACATAACGAATAGAAAGCCTCATTTTAGATTTGCTATTACAAATGAGTGTTAAATAATCATAAATTTAATGAGATCTGTATTTTTTAGTTTTTGAAAGCTGCGGTTATATTTTTGTATAGTTATCTCGCTAACAGTAACTTTAACGATGGCAGAGAAGCCAAATTCGAAGGTACAAAACTCCCCCCGACTGACCAAAAGTATTTTAAATTACTTATTTCTTAAAATGCAGTATAATAAAACATATTTTAAGTGTTTTCTGTGACCATTTAGTTAAAAACTGCCTGTCATATTTTACTAATTACTAATTTAAGAAATGCAGAACTGCATATTATATCTAGTAATCGGAGGAGTATTGTATACTACTATTATTAATGACAAATTATTGTAATACAGTTATTAGTTATTCTAACTCGTCCGCCATGACACCGCATCGTTCAGTGTCCTTCAAATCAGATACGAAAATAAAACAAATGTCTGTTGAGGATCTCTTTTTATAAGAAACTGTTTAGCGTACGTACAAATGCAATTTTTCATTATATTTGCGAGCATTTATTATATCTTCTTATATTTAATAAAAACTTTCGACCTTGCGTTACGACAAAAACTTTGACCTATTTTTTTTTTCACTGGCTGTGCTAATAATTAGCGAAGCGATAAGTTTTACAATGTAAGCTTTTTATAACATTTTTTTAATAAATGAAATACACATAGATTTAAAATACTTTTAAATTGTATAAATTTTGCGTTATAATTTAACATTAAATAAAGTCTTAGCCTAATTAATATTTTTTTTAGATTTTACTGACATGAGAATAAATTTTTCCGAGATTAAAAATGAATCCTTAGGCTAGTTTTCTTTTAATTTTAATTAGGCTTAATTTAAAGTTAATTAGTTTGTTGAATGATTAGAAGTTATGAAAGCTTACATCTCCTATTCCGCATTCATCCTGAAGAAAGGTAAGTACAAAATTTCATTTTAAAGTAGAAGAAAATGGTGCGAAACATCTTGTTATATATGCTGTAGAATTGTACAACCCTATAGAACGATTTGGCAACCTTTTTCTGTTGGTGAAATGCATGAGCATTAATGACCTTATTAGTAGCACTTTATTTTACCATCTGTAAATGGTCTAATAACATTGATAATGGTTTTTTTAATGTAAAATAGCAGGTAATGATAATAATAACATTCAATTATCAATTTTATCACAGAAATAATACGGAGAGATAGAATGCCATCCATTAGGCTCTGAAAGTTAAATTGCGTAATTATTACGTATTGAAATCTGTATACCAAATAAACATTTACATCCTTTGTAAATAATAAAATAAGGACTGATTCGAAAAAAGTAGTTGTTATTTTATACCGTATAGGTTTGTTTAGAGCGCCATCTACAGTGCTCCGCCATGCTGTTACGAAAGTCGCCATATTGAATATGGAATATTAATCAATTTTAGGAAATATGAGTGCCATCTATACGTTGCGTTTCGTAGTGAAATACTGGTTACCAAATCGTAGTTAGTCGAGCAATATAAGACGCTATACCTACAGATGAGGTAATTAACCGGCATCCTTAAAATGGGTGAATCGGTACGAGCAAATAGGCAACTTTTGATAAGAAATTGTGGGGAAAACAAAATTTGTTAATTTTTATTTTCCAGAGAAAGTATAAAAGGCGTTGAGCGTGCTGCACCACCAAGCGGTAGGTTAAATATTGCGAATACTGTTTATTCGCGATATTTTGTCAACCGCTAGATGGCGCAGCGCGCTCAACGCTTGTCAAACTTATTTAAAAATTAGTTGTTAAAATGAAAACGGTAATTTTGGGCCCACTTTTCCAATTGCGGCAGATCACATACCAGTGGAAAGATATATAGAACATTTATTACTAAAACGACATCTCAATTATGAGCCGTTTCTGAGTTATATCCTATTAAATATGGCTAATTACCTGATATTCTCTAGGGCGCCCAACACATCCAGGCATTTTATTTTTAATAATGTTTAAACAAAAACCGTCGCAGAATACGAGTAGGTACCCGAAACGTTAAAGCACATACACTGAGTACAAACTATAATATATTCCTAAGAATGCTCGAGTTAGTCAGCAGTATATGGAGGAGAAATACTGGGATATGTGGCTTGAACTTGTAATATGTCTCATGATTTCATTGCCGCTCTGTTTACTGATGTAATATGCTAAGGTCAGCTGTTTAACATGGTATACTAATATATTTTAAATAAATAATTGGCATTGGGGTGTTCGTGTAATTAGCCATATTTAAGAAGATTCCGTTCTTCAGAACTCCGAAACGACTCATAATTGAGGTAAGTTGTAATACTCATAAATATTCTAGATGAATAGATCTTTCCAATGGTAAAAATGTAATTGTTATTGGAGAGGTCCATACATTTTTTCCCATTGTCCTTTACAAAAAAAAATAATTTTTTTTAATTGTTTTTTTTTGTTGTTTTGTTTTTAAGCATGTCGGTTTATTAAAACTCATCCCGCCTGTATAATCAATGATAGGTGCGAAATATCTGGTTACTTAAAAATTATATTGGTTCAAATTCTAAGAGCAATTGACGACAAGAGTTCAATAAAATTGGCCATGTTTTCATAAGATTCCACAAAACCGTGTCGACGGTTTTGTTGGCTTAATTTCAAGTGATGCTGCAGCTCGCGCAGTGGCAGGGGGCCGCGGTTTTCTTCGTTGAATTCTCTCTGTCGAAGCTCGCGCGGATCGCTTCTGCTAGTTTCCGTTTGCCGATTGTGACGAGGCCGTCTTCCAGCTCGCACAGCACGCTAGTCGTCGGCGGGAGCTTTTGTCGCCAGGCTATCAGCATCCGGTAGCCGTGTTCCTTGTAGCTTGCCGTCCCTGCGGAGAATGGATGGAATTAGAGAAGTGGTGCTGAAGTCTGAATAAAAATTCAAATCAAATCACGTTTGTTGTCTTGAAAAGCTTTTACATAGTTGTTTAGAAACAATACTTTGGATTGCCTCCAGATTAAGTAGGCATATATAATACGACTATTATCAATTATGTGGTGGGTCTCTTAGTATCGATTTTTAAGTTATTTAGTTTCAGTTGTCATGGAATTGATTTGTCATGAAATATGAAATTATATGGTCCTACAAGTAAGAAATACAACTGATTATACACTTGCGAGCAACTAAATCGACTCACCCCCTCAGTGCGGAAAAAAACTATTTTTTTTTCAGAAATGGCTAAGTAGATCCATACAATTATATATTTTTAAAACCCTTGTTTTATCAGCTGTCCGTTAACGTCATAATCATAAAAATCCGCTTAGGTTTTTTTTAAATTAAATAATATTTAAAAAGGGGAGTCAAATGAATGTTTAAGAGTAGAAAACTGGAGATACTTAAATTTAAATTAAAACGGAAAATGCAAACCTAAGAAGGAACGTTAAATAAATTAATATTTAGTGTTACCCCCGCCTTGCACAGATGACAGCTCGCATGCGGTTCCTCAACGTCCTGATCAGCTTTTTGGTCAAGTCTTGAATACCATCCCATTTCTCTAACAACGCTGTCTTGAGCTCATAGATATTAGAAGTTGCCGGATTTCTGGATTTTAGAGATAATCAGTGGTCGAGCAAAAAGAAACAATGAAACGTTGTTTATCACACAACACCTTTAATTGTAGCAGAAAAAAAAACACACTCTTACACAATGGCTGTTTGACAGATCTTATTTTTATTCGGATTTAGAACAAAAAAAACGACATGAAAACGAAAAACTAATTCAAATCCAATACTCCCACTAATTATTTGAAGTCTTTCATTCCCAACAGCACGATGTTCATTTTGAATGTTTGAATTGGCAATGGCTTGGTGAATATATCTGGCAGTTGCTCTTCACTACACACGTAGTCGATCAGAATCGCCTTTGATTCATACAGTTCCCGGATGAAAAATAGCCGGACATCGATGTGTTTGGTTCGCTGATGCAACTCAGAATTCTTAATAAGCCGAATTGCGCTTTGGTTGTCGATGTAGAGTGTCGGTGGATTCTTTTGAATGCAACCCACATCACACAGCAGCTGTTGCAGCCACACTGCTTCCTTTGCGACTTCGCACGCTGCCATGAATTCAGCTTCAGTAGTGGAAAGGGCCACTGTCTTCTGTCGATGACTTTTCCATGTGATGATGCCCTCGCCTACAACAAATGCATAGCCGGTGGTTGACTTTCGTGTATCAACATCGCGTGCAAAATCAGCATCGGAATACCCTCTCAACGCTGTCGACAATCCAGAATATTCAATTCCTCGTTCGGCCGTTTTATACAAATATCGAAGAATACGCTTGACAGCCGAAACATGCGGTGGTTTTGGATCATCCATATAACGGCTAACTTCTCCCACTGCATATGAAATGTCTGGTCTTGTCACGATTGCAGCAAACATCAGCGATCCGATCACTTGACGATATGGGAAGACAACGCTGTCCTCTTCACATGATTTGGTCAATATGACGTTGCTGTCTGCTGGAGTAGAAATCCTCTTCGAGTCTTGCATGTTGAATTTCTCGATCCGATCACTTGACGATATGGGAAGACAACGCTGTCCTCTTCACATGATTTGGTCAATATGACGTTGCTGTCTGCTGGAGTAGAAATCCTCTTCGAGTCTTGCATGTTGAATTTCTCTACGACCTTCTTTATCTGGCGAAAACGTTTCACCACAACTCCTTCTCGCTGCGAATAGCCTTTGGCAACAAGGCGCGCTTTGAAGATTGGATCAGATGGACTCGATTTCACTTTAAACACCCATCGGCATCCGACGACATTCCGGTTCTTCGGACGTTCGACCAGATTCCATGTGAAATTCTTCTCCAATGATTCCAGTTCTTCCTTTATTGCATCTCTCCATTTGGCTGACTCTTCCGATCTCAATGCGTCTTCGTATGATTTTGGCTCCAACACAACGGCCGAATATCCGCTCTCAATCAGACGATCTGGCGGATTCACCCTCTCGCGCAAACCATAACGTTCATTTCTGCGCCCGTTCTTGTTACTGCCTTCATCGACATTGTCATCGTTTTCATTTCCTTCAGTCGGTGTGACATCATTTGTATCGAAAAACTCATCATTCGACATGGACGAATAGTTGTGTCTGCTGTTATTAATGACTACACGCTGCGGAGTCGAAGCCACGATTAACGGCTGCTTGACAATTTCTTCGTCTTCGATGATGTGATCCAAATGAACAGTCTTCTCGTTTATTTTTACATTGCAGCTAACGATGATCTTCTGTGTTTCCGGATAAAAAAAACGGAAATTCTTTGATGTGGACTCGTATCCAACGAGGAACACCTTCTTGGCCTTGGCGTCCCATTTCTTGCGTCCAGTCTGTTTCGGAATCTGCACGAAACACTCGCTTCCAAAAATTCTCACGTGACCCAACTCTGGCTTCACACCAAACCATTTCTCGTATGGTGCTGAATCTGGCACTTTTTGTTTGACGATCGGTTCAAGATATATACGGCTGTACGTACTGCTTCTGGCCACAGACGCTTGTGCAAACTACTGGAGAGCAACATTGTGCGAGCGCACTCCACCACGGTTCGATTCTCACGCTACACGCGTCCGTTTTGCTCGGGTGTGTACGGTGCAGTTCGCTCCACTGTTATTCCGGCTTTCGACAGCATCCGCATACATTCATTGTTGACAAATTCAGTGACATTGTCGAAACGAATGTGCTTCACCGAATTGCCCGTCGTACTGCGAACTAGCGACACTATCGCATTAAGTTTATCACACACCTCAGATTTGCTAGCCAAATTGAATACATATGTACTTGAATCCCGTTGCTTCGTCTTTGATCAGGAGGAAAAATCGAACACCTCCAATGCCCAATTGTTCCATTGGTCCACACAGGTCAGCATGCAAATATTCGCCGCAAACTGCTACCCTCTCTTGTGCTGGTTTGTGCGAAGCACGTTGCATTTTTCCGATATGACAATCCTCACAAAAAAAATTTGCTTCACTCGCCAATTTGATTCCTTCAACCAAATTTTTCTTGCATATGCGTTTAATAGCTTCCACGTTCAGGTGCCCAAATCGATGATGCAGTTGCTCAAGCGTGACGGTTGCAGAATTCGCATGCTCATTCAGTCGCTGCCGAAATATCATTCTCAATTGTTTGCTGTCATCTTTTACACCAACAGCATACACAACACCATCAGCACCCATCAATTTGCAGTTATCGCGGGTGATGACCATTTGGAAACCATTCGATGTAGCGGATGCAGTTGAAAATAAATTTTGCTTCAGCTCAGGAACGTACTGCACATTGTTCAAATGTCGTTGCAGCCACACACCGTTCACCTTGGCTTCGATTAAAATTGTGCCCGTGCCACGAATCGGTATGCGATCGTTGTTTGCGATTTTGACAAAACGCTCTGAGTCGCACTTTCTATAATTGACCACTCGATGCGTGAAGACATATGTTCAGTGGCACCTGAATCTGCAATCCAAATATCGCTGTAATCTATCGCTGTTCCACCGTTGAGTTTCGCACAAAATGCAACATCGCTGCCGCCCTTCTTGTCATCGGACGATTTTTCAGCACGCTTCGGACATTCTTTCTTCCAACGCCCGAATTCATGACATTTGTTGCACTTCGTTTTTTTTAACTCCTCGATTGACGATGGCGTCTTCTTGCTGGCTTGCTGTTCCTTCGACTTGAACTTCGCACTGAATGCAGCATCCAATTGCACATCATCGGTTTTGCTTATTTGGTCTTCTTCCAGCTGCAAGCGACTGTGCAAACTTTCCAGGGTTCGGCCCTCTTTGATATTGTACCAAACGGTCTTGAAATTACGAAACTTGGGCGTCAAGCCACTGATGATGCGCACCATTTTGATGTTATTAGACAATTTTTCGCCTTGGTCTTCAATTTCTTATGCCATTCTGTTCACTCTTGATACATATGCAGCAACCGGTTCATCCTCAACCATTTTTAATGAAAAATACTCCTCATAGAGGCACATGATGCGCACTTCGCTCCGTTTTCCGTACAAACTGGCCAATTTATCTGCAATTTCTTTCGCTGTTTTGCACATCAGAATGTGATTTGCCTGCTCGGAATCCACTGATGAAATCAGGATGGCCATTGCTTTGCCATCGTTTCGTTCGTATTGCTCTTTCAGACTGTCATGGCCTCATTTGCATCAGGAACTTTTCCTTCCACGACGTCCGTCAGAGCTCGCGACTTCATCACAGCATTAATTAGGAATTTCCACAATTTGTAGCTTGTGCTGTTCAATCTGTGATGGATGACAGAGCCACCGCTCGATTTATCGTCCATCAAATCCATTTTGCTTGTGTAAAAAAGTTCACTACTTATGTACGGCACGGCGGCTCGGCTTTCGTAGAAATTACTTTTGTTTCTTTTTATTTACAATTTAACTGTTCAGTTTTACTCAACTTCAGCCACTGGGCCCATAACCTTTTAGAGATAATCAGTGGTCGAGCAAAAAGAAACAATGAAACGTTGTTTATCACACAACACCTTTAATTGTGGCAGAAAAAAACACACTCTTACACAATGGCTGTTTGACAGATCTTATTTTTATTCGGATTTAGAACAAAAAAAACAACATGAAAACGAAAAACTAATTCAAATCCAATACTCGGACTCTTCGTTTCAGCTCGTTTCACAAATTCTCGATGGGATTCATGTCTGGACTGAGAGCTGGCCAGTCCATCGTCTTCAAACCAACTTCATCTAAGAATCGCCGAGTGATTATCGCTGTGTGAAACCGTGCATTATCATGTATTAAACAGAGTTTTTTCCAATAAATCGTTCATACGGTATGACATGATCCAGGAGAATAATTTGATATAGCGTTTAGCATTCAGGCCTTCTCTCCGACCTCCCCCTGGCAGGAATACGAGGTTGGACCTTCCTTGTAAAGAAATGCCAGCCCACACCATGCAGGAAACGCCGCTGTAGGAGACTGTTTCAGCGAAGCAGCACTGCGAAAATCACTCACCTGGACGCCTGGAGACCCAGTCTATTCTTTGACTGCCATACAGACACATTCTGCTTTCATCAGTAAATAAAACTGACCACCATTGCTATATGCTTCAACTGACGTCCTCTCAAGAAAATTAAAGGCGCGCTTGCTGGTGGCGTGTGGTCAATTTAAGGCCTGTGACAGGTCTTTTTGGAACGAGGTTGGATTTTTTCAAGCGTCTTCTGATCGTTTACTGACTGACAGCTATCCCTTGAACTTGTCTCAGCTCCTGCTGTACATTAACGCCAGCGAGGTCGCGATTCTGCAGTAACGTCGAAGCGATGTAACGGTCGTCTCTCTCAGAAGCGCATCGGAACCGGCTGCTATTTGGTCTCCGATTATGGTACCAGTTTGTTCAAACCTCCTTTTTACTCTTGAGACGGCAGACTGACTAAATTCCACTTGACGAGCAACTGTACGTTGACTAAGGCCCTGCTGCAATAAAGCAATGACCTGAGCGGTCTTTTTTGGTGTAGTATCCATACTTTTACGATAATAATGAGTTTGGCTTACGGAGATTTTTTTGCGTCAACTACTGATGACTGCTAAAAATAAACGTGTTCCGGGGGGATTTATGAGTGATTAAGACGCGGAAACTTTTTGCGACAAATAGCGTACTTTCCAATACTTCCGTTCAGTTATTATTATTTAAAAAAAATCTGAACCGATTTTTATAAAAAAGGTGTCATTAGAAAGCTAAGTAATTATGTTTTCATAAAAGTATATATTTGGTGTACATCTGGTTAGTTATTTTAGAAAAAAACTGGTTTTTATCTGACCTGGGGGGGGGGGGGGGGGGTGAGTCGATTTAGTTGCTCGCAAGGCAACTAAAAAAAACCCGTGTGGTCCCTCACCGGGAGCATTCGCCTGTATTGTAACGTTGCAAATTCGAGCATTAGGTACATCAGTGAGGGAGGAGATCCGAGCATTACAGTGCACAACCTGTAATGATACAATGTCTACAGCCGAATCTATGGGGATAACAATTTCTATACTAGAGCAGTTTTATATGGACGTTTCCGACTCCTGGCTTGTATGAGAATCCGGCGTCTGCGAATTAGGTGCATGAGAATTCAGTGTCTGCAAACTGAACGTCTGCTTGGCAGACGCCATCAAAGAGCTGTCATACGGCGTGAATGAAAAATCACCAACCTGCCCCCCCCACATTAGAAGCTAGAAGTAGAAGGTAACATTCTGCCATTAAGAATTAGGAAAGCACTGAAAAAAGCACAGCCTTACCTGTGTATTGTCGTTCGATGTCGCAGACCTGCTCATCCGTGAAGTTCCAGTAGTAGGCCAACCTCTTCCATTCTCCTGCTGACAGCTGCCTGTATGCCAACTTCCAGAGCATCTCTTTAATTGCGTCTTGGCTACCTGGGAAGATCAAAACATCAAAATCATGGTCGAATTTGTAGGAATAGCGCTGGTGAATGTGGAATGCCTCTCTGCTATGTTAGCAGAGAGTTCGCTGTAAACGAGCGAGAAGTTGAGCAGGTAATTATCATAGCCTGCAGCAAAGATTACTATCCGATGCATATTTGCCAGTCAAATATAACGTTACAAATGACCCGGACGCGAGCGACCGTCTTTATTTATTTTTTTATTTTATTTGTTTATTGTTTAGGAAACATACAGCTGTTACAATACATTTTGGTACAAAATTATAAAGTTTCAAATATAAATCAAATTACATGTTTCCACTAAAATATTGAAAATTTAAACATATATTTTTTTTTCTGAAGAATAACAACTTTTAGGGGGAGGTGGGTAAAGGAAGGGAGGAGTTATAATAAGTAAATAAAATTTTATGTGAATACACGTTCCATAATATAGTCTTACATATTATTTAAATATATTCTTAAATACATATTATTAATATTATATTATACTATATATTGTTAATACAATTTTATTTAAATACCGTCATTAATCATAGCTTTCTTAAGAGCGATAGATGACGTATTTAATACGTCAATATCACCGAGCTGCGTATTACAAAATTTACATACCCTATAGGTACATGAAACAGTTTTGTGCATAATTCGTGCTAACCTGCGGAAGGTGGAATAACTCCGTTTGGCGAGTGTGTCGCGATGGTACTCAGAAAGATACCATTGCAAGAAGATCAGGACAATCAATGTAACCTGTTAACAATTTATGGAAAAACACCGCATCTGCACATTTCCTTCTTGATTGTAATGATTGAAGCTCATGAAAGGTAGCTGCTTCGTTGTAATTGGGAAAGGACATGAAGGAGCGATAATTCAAATGTTTCAAGAACACATTTTGAATACGTTCAATTCTCTTTACTTGAACATTATAGCTAGGAGACCATATTTGAGAAGCATATTCGAGGTGACTGCGGACGAATGCGTAGTACAAGAGTAAGATAAATGTTTTGAAGTTCGAAGTACGAATCCTAACATACTGTAAACTTTTTTCGTGATGTTATCTATGAGGGAGTTAAATAATAACTTATTATCGAAAAGAACACCTAGATCCCGGATTGCATTTTTCATAATTATCGAGAAACCATTGACAGTTTAATTAAATGGTAAAGTACTGTTTTTTCGCGTAAAACTAACGATAGAAATGTTCGCAGCATTCAGTAATAAGCGATTCGAGGCGCAATAAAAAGTTAGTCCATCTAGATCATCGTGGACAAATTAACAATCGTCAAGGGAATAAATGGGTGCGTAGGTAGATTTTCATATCGTCAGCGAAAAGTAGAAAGTCACAAAATTTAAAACAGTTATTTATATCATTGATATAAAATGTAAATAGGAGGGGTCCTAAAAGGCTACCCTGTGGTACTCCCGAGGATATACTTGTCCAGTCAGACCTAAATCCTCCAATAATCTCACGCTGGCAACGATTTTGTATATACGATGCGAACCAACGTAGTAGATCACCGTGAATTCCAACAGCACTTAGTTTTAAGATAAGATTGGTATGGTCTACATTGTCAAATGCTTTGCTGAAGTCAGTGTAAATAGCATCCACTTGAATGCGTTTACTCATTTGCAGCGATAAAAAACTTGTAAACAAAGTAAGATTAGACACCGTAGGTCTGCTAGATCTAAATCCATGCTGTTGGGGTAGAATGCAATGAGTAGTTGCCGCTTATAATTGATCGTAAACTATTTTTTCAAATACCTTACTGACGATAGAGAGTTTGGAAATAGGACGATAATCAGTAAGATTAATTTTCGAACTTGATTTGTATAATGGTGTAATAAAAGCTTGCTTCCACTCGTCGGGAAAGGTGCCATAACAAACTGACCTTTTGAAAAGTAAGGTAAGCGCCAATGCCAAATTATGACCGTAGCGAAATATAAACAATGGTAGGATACCGTCTGGCCCAGCACTTTTATTGAGATCCAGTTTGCTAATATACTAACTTCTTCACCAATTCTTCAGTTATTTCAATAGACGAGATATTACTACCATGGCATTTGATATGAGCAGACGTACTAGGACTAGGACAAGCGGAATTCGGTTCAAACTCAGATTCAAAATATTTACAAAACATATTACACACTTCCTCCCCTGACTCAGAAACATTACCTAAGTACGTTACTCTTTTAGAGACAGAGTCGGACTTCCGTTGGGATTTGGCGTAAGACCAGAAGGACTTAGGTTTGCTAAGGATATTTGTTTCAATTTTTTAATGTACATTGTTTCTGCCTGGACCTCAACAAGGGGGATTTTTTATAGTCAAGCGGATTGTGAAACCGTTTAAACCTCTGATGGTATCGATATTTCTCCTTGGTAATATTAATTAATGAAGCCGTATACCAAGGGGGATAAATGGGTGCCCACACCAGTTTCGTTGGCACATAAATCTCAATTAGCCTAGCCAGAATTCGATAGAAACCGCAGAATTAATGTCAGTGTTACATATAAGATCTTCCCAATTAAACGCCGCAAGTTCAGCATTGATTGCGATATAGTCCGCTTTATTAAACTGCGTCACCTAACTGCGCGAATCCTGAAGTAGTATCACGATATCTAGGGAATATTCAATAACGAGGGCTCTGTAATACTTGTAATCCTCAGAAACTAATGGGTTGTCACTAGCATAAATATAAAGATTATCATTGCATAGGACCGAATCTAACATTATCCCAATAGTGTTGCAGATACCATTATATTGGCGAAGACCAGCCATGCACATAGTGTCCAGAGTTAAGACAGCGTGAGCAGAGGATGGCAAGTTAGTAGGCGTTAAAAATGAGTTATTACCTCAGTGATCCCAATCGATTTCAGGCAGGTTGTAGTCATCAACTAAAATAAATCCATCTTCAGGATGACTGAGAACAATGTCGACTAGTCGAGACATAAATGCTTCAATATTTGTATTATAATTGAGTGTTCTAGAGAAGTACGCACAACATACGTAAACTGAAGGTTTACACCCTTTTAAAGATGACGACGGTATGGTAACCCAAATGTCCTCAGCGCACGTACTCCACATAGGCTGATCATGAGTATTTATCTCGTTTTTAACGGCTAATAGAAAACCACCACCATATTCCTGGCCCGTAGTCACGTAGTTGCGGTCACGTCTGAATATTGTATATCGGCCATCAATCAACTCGCTGCTGAATATTCCTTTGGTGAAGCCAAGTTTCCGTCAGTGCAATAATGTCGAATTCTTTGCATAACATGCTGTGAAGGATTGCGTTTGTTTTGGTTAGGAGACCTCTAACATTTTGGTAATAGATGAATAATTTAATAAAGAGTCAAGAGGTACTTGTGCCAAAACAAAGCTTACGCTCATAGGACGCACAATAAATAAAATAGGTGGGTGAAGAAAGTATTCGACTAAATTGGACAAATAATAAATTAAATTTGATATGCGTGAAGCTAGAAAATAATAGCGAAGCAACACAATGAAGACGCAGATGGAGAGAACAAATTGTGGACAATATTGTCAAATAAATATATAAAATGACCCAGGACCAATGAGAAATGCTCGATAAACGATAAATGAAAATACAAGAGGTGATGACAATTAAAGTTAAAGTTATAGGTAATGATAGTCATATAAATATGTTGAAATAAAAAAGGAAAAATATAAATTGTCATGAATAAAATATAAACAGGAGCTTTAGAATATAAATAAGTGGAATATGTCACTATAAACAAGTATATGTATTGAATATAGATACAGGACTGTCATTCGGACAACTTGAAGGGGTTGAAAGGTATTGATATGAAACAGTAAGGAGAAAGGTTTTTAGAAGGGTCATTTGAGGCCGAATGTAGTAAAATAGAATAGCGAGTTAAACGATTTTCTTTGGATCCGCTTCTCTTCCTATAAAAATTGCTTGAGCCTTTTCATGTTGTCTCACGTGAATGCGGCAGTTGGAGACCCAGCAGAACTTATATCCTTTCTGCTTCGCAATCGATTTCGCATGGTACAGCAAGTTTTTATTGAAGGCAGTGGGATGTTCGTTCACGAATATTTGCTTTTTATCTCCCGCTAGTCCAATGTCAGAAGTGGTGATACCCCGGGCATCTTTATGTGCAGCAATAAAGACTTCTTTTAAATGGCGTCTCGTAAACTTGACGATAATACATTTGGGTTTCTCGTTGGGTATTTTCGGTGCCACTCTCGTAGCAAACTCGATGTCGTTAGGTGGAAGATGAAAGTCGATGCTTCTTGCGACTGCATTAATGAGGTCCGTAGGGTTCTCATTTTTGCGTTCAGGAATACCCTTAATTTTTAGGTTGTTAATGTTCTGATACTATTACACCTAAGCCACCAAAATCAGAAAAGTTAAAAAACCTCCGGTGTTATACCAAACTGATCTAACGGATATTACCAAAGGATAATAATGTTGTGACACTAACTTTTAAGTTATTTTTGAGTGAATAATAAGCCAAAACATTAATCGCAAATATTTATCGCGGTCGCTCGAAAATAAAAATGTTGAATAAATAACACGTCCATCTCGCACAGCTTCGAGCCACCGACTGGTGAGCAGATTGAGACACGCAAGGACGAGTATACCGGCGACTCGAAGAGCTTTTCCTCAGTGTCTATTTGATGAGCACGTCAAGAATGGCCCATTCCTGATTTGATGATTGATGATTGATTGATGATGATAAACATCACCGGTGATTGATGATGGTAATGATCATCCGCCCGCACCGCCACATTGCGGGCGGGTCAATGATCTGTATATCATCATTCATCAATCTTTCAAGATTAAGGTTATATTTATTTATTACAATTGTAATAACAGGTCCAAACATTTATCTAGAGCTATTCTCGAAATCACTTTAAAATTCTAATGTACTAATTACCATGCTAATTAAATGGACCATATACAATACAAATCTAACATGCTAAATATTTCAAGAATAGACCTCGGAAAATCATTTAATTTAATTCACTAACCCATTCGGCATGAATCGTCCCGGGACAGCAGTCGCTTAAGAACCGACGTGGTCTTTTTTGACGCATCTTCATTGGCGGATACCTGTGGAAGTCAAAGGAAAGAACTATGTAGTAGTAAGAAGTACTTTTTAGAACGCTAGCGCTGGGCTCGGAATCGTTTGAATATAACAGCTCTAATCAGCTCATCCATACGATGAATAAAACCTATTTGTGAAAGAATTCTTGAAATCGGAAAAGGCTGTTAGACCTCTTAAAAATATGATTTTAAAGAGGTCCGTTTAAATGGCAGGATCCCATTTCTACCGTAGGTACAGAAACAAATCTAATCGACTGTTACTATTGACGAATAAAATAGACTAGCAGAAACCCGTCGAATTCGACGGTCACTTTATTGACAGTAATGTTTCAAAAATAAACGGAGACTTGCTTATTATTTATGTACAAATAATATTTGTTTGGATTAATTCGATTACGTTGCGGTATCTTGCTCATTTGATCTATGATCAGGAATGTCAGCAAGGTCTTGGAGAAAACGGATAGCAACAATCGAAGAGCGACCCGTACGTGATATGACGTGTGACAGAAAGTTTTGCGCCAATTCAGCTTACTTTAGCAACTATGCGCTAGATCAGTGTTCAGCAAAATTTTGTGTTCAAGGTACACGTACCAAATCAAGGAATTTTAGAGGTACATCAAAGAAAAAAACCAGTGTTTATTTAATATTTATTTATTATTAAAATCAAAATAATAGGAAAACATGTTTGATGAGAAATGTAAGCTCGCATAACTGAGCTCAGGTGATCAAAATTTTGAACAATCGTTGATAGGGCTGCTCTTATCTCTTCGTCGATCGTCCTCAGGCGTCCTCATTTTTTAATTAAATCGTAGTGAAAATTAAAAACCCCAATTCGCATAAGTAGGTCATGGCAAATGGCAAGAGAATTACAATAGCACGCTTTGAAATCAGTCGATACTCATTTTTTAAAATGTGCTAGCCCTGTTTCCGAAAATTGTAGTTTTAATGTCCGATCACTTTTTAGCTCTATTAATTCATCCTGCTCGTTTATTAGTAAATATCCAATAGAAATGCTTGAAGGTTGCAGGTTACACTTAGGAAAGTAGGAGTTAATTTTTTCTCCTAATAGCTCCAAGTGTTCCACTATTTTGATTTTGCCTGCACTTTTTTTTCTGAATCGGTAGCCATGACATTTGGGAACATTTCATTACCACCATTGGTAGCGTGGCTGATCCATAACACCAACTTAGCGCGAAAGCTTTCAATCTTGTCCGATGACGTTAAAATTTTGCTGCTTTGCATCTTTTTGTTAAGCTCATTTAATGAGCGAATATGTCCGCCAGATACCCATTCTTATTTTTAAACAGAGAAGCAAAATCTGAATTCCAAGCCACTAAAAACGTCTGGGTCTCATTTTTTAGCTCGTAAATCCTAGAAAGCACCTTTCCGCGAGGAAGCCATCGTACTTCTGTATAAAACAGAAGTGACTAATGATCCATTTCCTGACACTGTATTAAACATACGAGAGCTCAGTCGTGACTTGATGCAACTGACAATTTTGATGACTTTTTGTAGGACTAACAACAATTCATAAGGCAGAGACTTCGTCATCAGTGCTCTCCTGTGTAAAAAATCAATGTAAATTTTTAATATTACGGTGTTTTTTTAGAAGTCCTGGTTATAAATCCCCTAAGTTTACCCGTCATAGCTGTATAGTCTCCTATGCAGCGGGGGTAGTTGTTTACCTTACGGCAACTGCTCTTGAAACGACCAATCGGCTCCCCGATATCGGGTTAACAGCCGGGTAAAGGATGCCGTGGTCCGCGACAGATTCCCTAGACACCGAATCACCGCTACGTAAGGGAGAGGACTACGCAAGCGACATCGAACCTGTAACCAGTCGGGAGACCGGAGTAATCTGGTTGCAACTGGAGATAAGGGTGCGAGTATCGGCCCGCTGTATGATAGCCCTGGTTATCTCCCGCTAAGGCGTTGTTTTCTTACGGGTGTGTGGTGTAACTAGACGGTGGACTGTTTTTGTCCAAAATCTTCTACGATCACCTCAAGGGAGACAGAACGATCTAATATCGTTAAAACTTCCTGAGGTGACGGGTTCGCCCGTTGTTTTCGGCAACTCTAGTTCTAGCTGCAAGTATGACCACATTAAATCAAAATACATTACTTGAAAGCGTTTCGATTAATTACTAATGCTTCAATCAATAAACAGGAACAAAGATCCCAAGGTTAAGGATATATTGTCGGCTACTAAATGCTGCATATCAACCTTTGCTGAAGCAGCGTCGCAGAGCATTTAGAGTCCAACTGACAGCGTAGACGTAGAACGCTTATTTAGTAAATATAATGTCGTCGTTACGAACAGAAGAACGACTCCAAAACAGTCAAATGTTAAAATTACGACAATGTTAGGTTTTAATAACCATTAAATATAATTTTAAACGTACCTTTATAAAAGTTGTTTTGTTTCATATACATATGTAGTAGATATTTCATACACCTACATAGTGGCCCGTATTCCGTTTCTCGCAGGTGCCTAAATTGGGGTCTAAAAAGGTGGTAAAACGACGCCTAATTTTGAAGTGACGTTTTGGTATTCCCTTTTGTAGGTCCTAACTGGCGCGTGCTTATGTAGAGATCATCAGGTGCTTAAATTGACGTTAAGCACCGTCGAGATCCTTTTTGGTATTACGTTTCTACAACTGTCATGGCGGATGGGTCTTGTTCAAACACGAAACGGCGCGGCGGCGAGCGATCGGGCAACTGACCGGGCGGCAAGCTATCAAAATTAGGACCCCGCTTTAGAACGGCCATAGACAAAACGTAAATTTTAAGTTTTAAGACCGGTTCTTAATTTTAATGAAACGGAATACCAACAAAATAACAAAGGTGCTTAAGTTCTTAATTTTTAGCACCAGCTTAGTTTAAGCCCGCGAAAAACGGGCGATATTCGTGTTATATTTGCGAAAATTACAAATGTGTTTACCATCCTCCCTTATCAGAATATCAATTCCGGAACCCTCGTTAGAAGTACTGTATAACATTCTCGCTACACCCGCATTGAAAATCTCTATATCGAGCGAGAGCTAACGCAAATACAACCCACTACGATTGCTAAAGTTTACTTCGTGTCGTATTTCCGCAACTTTTAACGAAAGCAGCAGCGTTTAAAGTCAGTGCGCTATTCTTACCGCCCGCCCAGTACAGACGCTGCTTATCCTCTGGGGGCAGAATAAACAGCCTGCGACGGAGGGAGGACTCGGATAATATCAATATTTGCTTCCCGAAGAGAGCTCGAGCGTAGTTGCTTTGTTGTGGCTATATGTACGCGAAGTGGGACGCTATCAAGAGAGAGAGAGGGAGAGAGGGAGAGAGAGAGAATGTTGGCATCAGAATATTTCGAAATCATGCCGAAAAACGCTTCAGTAAAAACTCTACCAAGTGGGTGCGGAAGTGGCTGTAGTCTGAGGGGTGATTCTTGAAATATTTAGCATTCTAAATATGTTTATGGTCCATTTGATTTACACGAATCATAAACAAATTTAGCATGCTAAAAAGGATGGGCAAAACATCCCCACCACCAATAACGACCAAACATAATGTTGTTAGAAAGCTCTTTTCATTACTGTCATTTGTTACTATGGCGGTTAGTTCAAATCATTGTGGAAAAAAGTTACAGCTAAAAGAAAAACCTATAACATTGATCTAAAAAAATAATTTATTCTAGTAATACATCGTTGCTATGTGTTAGTATCAGAATAACAAACTAATCATGATATATTAAAACTGATAAAGTAATCATTCTTATTACTTTGGCTGTTCCTTTCCGCAAAAGAAAGTATGACGACGACGTGGCGTGGCTCGGCATAACCGGCCGTTGATAAGCGAGGAATTTTCATATTATAGTGACACAGGTTTTTCTTTTAGCTGTAACTTGTTCCCCACAATTATTTGAGACTTGCCGCCATAGTAACAAATGACAGTCATGAAAAGAGCTTTCGAACAACCTATGCCTGGTCGTTATTACTGGTGGGGACGCATCCAATATATTTTTGCTCATCCTCCTTTATTGTTCCGATTTGGAAGAGTAGCTAGTTGTGTTTTAATAAAAGAAAGTTCGAGAAGAAAGTTCGTCGTTCTTGGTCGTTTGTTTGTTCTTGGTCGTAGAATTCGTCCTCGTTTTTAAAGAATATACCCTCTGGCCAGGAATCGCGACACAGTGGGCATAGACAATATTTCAAAATCTGCCGTCGGCCGCTCCATACGCCTGTTCAATTTCCCGAAAGGCCGGGAATTTCTTATTACAAGATTTTATTTACCTTGCAATGTTTGTCAGTATGTTTGTCTAGGTCAAATCTTGCAAGCAGAATTAGAACCACTTCCTCTTATCCTATGAAGTGGAAATTATTGAAATGTTGGTTCAGTTCCGATGACAATCCATTTATATGTCTCTACGCTCACTCCAGGCTGAAAGAACGATTATATATCGCTATACCTACCTGGAGTGACGACACTCACCGGTTTCGTCTACACACTTTATGGGTTAAGTTAAAATACTTACATTTGGCGATGCACCTCTTTGGCATATGTTGGTAGTGGCTATGATGATGTCGAATATCGCCGAGAAGGAGCCGCGGGCGGCAACCCGCAGCGGCAGCTGCCCGAGAGAAGCCCGCGCCGCAGGACCAGCCCCGCTGGCCAGCAGTTTCCTGGCCACTTCGGTCTGACCACCCTCAGCCGCCACGTGGAGCGCTGTCTGACCAACCTGCATATTAAGAAATAGTGACAGATGTCGTGCGCCTACACGCACTTGGTACTTCATAAAGGATTACTGTAGCTTACCGCCATGCCTGTCATGACTTTGGCAGCTAACGGTTCCGTGCAGATTTGGTCATATTTTTTTTAACACGCTTTTATTAGGTCGACCTGTATGTAACTATGTAATGGAATCTAAGGTTACTAATTTAACTATCTTCTAAGGATCGTAGCGTCATGAAAATTGGCAGCTCTATGTAGTTCTGATGACAATACAATAATATGGTACTGTCGTACTGATCTGATGATGGAGTCGGAAGATATGAACTGGAACTTCATGATGGAACATCGTATCATAACTGTGTTTGGACTTGTTAGAAAAGTCTTGGAATGAACTTTGACCACGATTAGGTTTCAAGGTCTGATGATGAAGCCGGAAGATAGGCACTGGCATTCCATGATAGAATATCGTATCGTATCATAGTTCAAAAGCGTGTTTTTAGTGTGTTTTTTAAAACTATTATTGTTTTTTATATTTTTTTAATGTACTGGAATTATTAAAATTAACCATTTACAATAAGTATAATATTAAAACAAATAGCAAACACTTTCCTCTTTCATTCACTGGCTAGTGCTGCCCAACTGGATATAAGTGCCAGAGAAAAGGGCTAAAGCTTTTGCCAGAGAAAATAATTATAAATATGTTTGGATTAATTCTGGAAAAGTGTTTATACGTAAAGATGATACAACGAAACCAATTATTATTAATTACGAAAAAACTTTTTTAGAAATGAAGTAATTATAGTTTTGAGGATAATCTTAACGCATATTTCTGTAAATTACCGCTTTTGTAATATATTAACATTCATTTTTAATTTGATAATGATATTTATTTTTAACTTGACTATTTCTATTAATTACTATTATTTGGACATTTTATTATTTCATTTTATTTTGTATACAAATTTGTCATTTCTTTATTACACCTATTTTAATTATGGTTGTTTGAATTTTTCGATATTTGGATTGAATATTTCGACATTTCGATATTTCGACAGATCCAATATTTCGACATTTTTACATCTTGATAATATTTATACAGGTTGCTTTTTACTACATGTATATTTTTTATGTTTTCACTGGGAATATTCTCGTTCGATATTTTTTACTGTGATATTTATTTCTACGTTTAACGACTATATCATTCTCAGTTACTTAATTAGACATATTCTTATTTATGATGATCAATTCTTAATACAGGTTATAAATACCAATATTTTTGCCTATCATTACTGCATCGTCCCACTTAAGCTACAAATAATCTCTCATTCTAGTCATCACACAAACCTAATTCATACATTGCACAACCTAATTGGCACTCTTACAACGTTTTTCTTTATTAGAATTATCTTCTAATAAAAGTTATGGATTTAATTAAACTTATTGATACAAACTCCAGCGCAAATTGTTCTTATGTCACATCAGATGTCAATGCCTGCAGGCGAATTCTAGTAGGGGGCTGCGCACTCAAAATGCTAAGCCTAAATATAAGAAGCCTCCATAAAAATATTGACAATCTTCTAGTTATGATACAAGATCTGGCTATTGATTTTGATGTCCTAGTTTTAACAGAGGCGTGGATTAGCAATAACTTTAATACGATTCAACTACCTGGCTACATTTCCTTTTACACAACATTTAATACTTTGAAGAATGACGGTGTCGTCATATACGTTAGTGACAAATTCTCCAACAAACTGTTAGTAAAGGAGATACGTCTGGATGGAGCAAACTGCCTAAGCATACATCTAAACGATGACTTAAATATTATAGCCATTTACAGAAGCCCCTCGACGCGTACTATTCAGAAATTCGATAGTGTTCTGAAAACATTGCAAAATCTTAAGCATATAATTCTGACAGGGGACCTAAATATATCAATCAAAGGCAAAAAACATCCACAGGCAGACGAGTATTTGGGTCTACTCACGGTCTATGGCCTCCGCAGCCTCGTAGAAGCACCGACAAGAGAAATCAATAGTTCTAGTAGCTGTATTGATCACATTATGTGTCGTTCAAATTTTGCGACATCTTTTATTGTATACCAGACTTCTATTACTGACCACCATGCTCTACTGTTTAAACTCTCTGATCACTCGATTTCAGATTCTTCAGCCAAAAAACTTGGATCATACGCAAAAACAAGTCTAGATCCGATAAAACTCCAAAATGACATTGGTAATGCAGACTGGTCGCAGGTATACAACGCCTCAAACGTAAATACGTCATGTAAATTATTTGTCAATAAATTAAACGAAATAATAAACGAAAATAGATCTACAAAAATCATCAAAATTAAACATAAACAAAAAATATTCAAACCTTGGATCACCAAAGGACTCCTTTTTTGCATCCATAAACGTGATAGACTACATTTAGCAGCACGACGAAGTCCCGATAATTTAATACTAAAAGAGAAAGCAAGACAATATCGACATTTATGCAATAAAATTATACACAAAACTAAAGTAAGATTTTACAAAAACAAAATAGAGGAATCAAATGGGGACTTGAGAAAAACATGGCAAGTAATTAACGAAATCTCGAGCAGAGCCAGTCCCAAGGTTAAGGTAGATGTTATTAATACGGGTAACGAAATATTATCTAGTAATGAGAAATCACAGAGACTTGCAGACTATGTCAACAATCATTTTGCCAGTGTTGGCAAACGATTAGCTACGGACATATTGAGCAGATCAAGCTCGACTAATGTATCTCCACCAATAACCTCGAGTCCCGTATCTTTGTTTCTACGACCGACTACGCCAAAGGAAGTGGCTAGTATAATAACCTCTTTAAAAAATAATTCTTCTGCAGGTATCGATAATCTGAATGCAGGTTTATTCAAAACATCAAAAAATGAGTTAAGTGAGCCCATAGCACATATTATAAACGCCAGTTTTAGAGAGGGGATATTTCCTGACAATTTAAAATGTGCAAAAATTGTTCCAATATTTAAAAGTGGAAACAAGCAGGATATTTCCAACTATAGGCCTATTTCAATCCTTAGCACATTATCGAAGATAATAGAAAAAATAGTGAAAATTAGGTTTTTGAAATACCTGAACGAAAACAACATTTTGTCAAACAATCAATTCGGTTTCAGAGAGGGAATGGGGACTACGGATGCCATTGCAAATGTGACAAATACAATTACTAATATCCTGGACAAAGGCAACAAGTGTTTAGCCATATTTTTAGATCTCGCTAAGGCTTTCGATACGGTTTCGCATGAGAAACTATTACTAAGACTAAGAGACATTGGTTGTGTAGCAGTCGCTCTAGACTGGTTCAAGAGCTATCTGTCAAATAGAACGCAAATCACGGCTATACATAATACTGTCAGTAATCCTGTCGATATATCGTTTGGGGTACCTCAAGGGAGTGTGCTCGGGCCTATTCTATTTCTAATTTATATTAATAACCTATGTGACCTAGTAGGGAAAACCATATCTTTTGCCGACGACACTGCAATTATATTCGAAGGTGAAGACTGGAAAACGACCTTTGATAAAGCCAACAGAGGCATGCATATAGTTAGGAATTGGTTGGATAACTCGCTGCTTAGTCTAAATATAGAAAAAACAAAATTAATTACCTTTAGTATTAATATTAAAGGCCAACCCCCATCGGAGCACAGCGTCATTATTCATACATGTAATAGACAAATTGGTTGCAGCTGTCATACTTTAGAAAGAGTGGAATCGACAAAATATCTAGGCATCACCGTAGATAACAAACTAAGATGGCAAGAACATATAGATTTATTAGCATCTAAAGTTCGTAAACTGGGATATACCTTCAAAGAGGTAAGAAATATTTTAGACCCGAGAACTCTAAAAAGCGTTTATTATGCATTGTGTGAAAGTATCTTGAGCTACGGGGTGATAGGATGGGGCGGTTGTTCTAAGACCATTCTTTACCCCTTAGATATTGCACAAAAGTCGATTTTAAAGATTCTCATGCGAAAGCCGTATCGATATCCTTCGGAAGATCTTTTCAAGGAGTATAATGTGTTGGATACCAAGCAACTATATTTAAAAGCCACACTCTCCTATACTAAGTTTGACCAAATAAATAAATATTTTTTCTCAAAGTACCATAAGAACGAGGTATTCCAAAGACCGCAATATAATAGTACCCAGAAGGAATACTGCTTTTGGTCAGCGCTCCTATACATTCATAGCCCCAACGTTTTTCAATGCTCTTCCTGGTGATATAAAATCGACGCAAAATAAGACCCACTTTAAAAGGCTACTTACAAAATGGCTTATAAAAGAGGGACGACAAAAAATCACAAAAATATTGGACATTATATATTAATATATTAATTCGAACACATTAATATTTAGAATTTTATATTATTTATATAAGTATAACTACTATATTTTATATCATATTAAAATTACTTTTTATTATTGTATTTAATATTATTATTTTTAAATATATCTGTATGTGTATGTATGTATGTATATATGTGTATATATATTCTTAATCTTAGTTACATGTTTATTTTCTACTCCTAATTTTAAGTATTTATTAGTTTTTAAGGTAGTTGTTGCATGTTTATTCTTTTGTGATCAAATAATTATTTTATTACGACAATTTTTTTTTTTTTTTTTTTGTTACAAAAATATTTTGTTTTTGTAATAATCACAATTATGAACAAGCACGCACAAAATTAAACGTTCACCTTAGAACAGGTCCCGGCCTAGTTAGGTGGCGTTGTCACTGGACTTTGCTATGTATTCATTTTCTGCTATTTATTCAATGTTTAAAATATTTAATGCATAGTTCCTAAGATAAAATTGTTTTAAATTATTCTTGAATTACTTAAAATAAAAAAAAAATAATAATAAAAAAAGTACCCGTTCCAGGGCAAGCAATTTATATTTATACATTTAAAACGAGGGTCGATGAACCTGTTGGAGCTTCAGTCCAACATACCCACAACAAAAAAGTAATTTCTACAGAATCGAAACCGCAAACTCTCTCAAATCTACACGAGTCAGCTGCAGTTGATTTACAACTAAATGCAGCATTTTACGCACAGTCAGGTGATGACTAATGTCATTTCTTCTGATCGATACGAAATTAAAACACATTTCTCACCCCACTCACAACTATTGCGTCACTGCTTACAATATAAAACGCAGAGTACATTTCGATCGATCAATATCATTCCTGTTGGGCAGTTATCGCGCTACACATCTTCATCATTCCCTTGGTGGACAGTTACCGCGGCTACACATCATTCCCTCAGTGGACGGTTATCGCGACTGCTCTTCATCATCAAGCAGTACCTGCATTACCCGCGATACCGATCGTCAAGCCTCGGTCCTCGACTACACACTTCGGACACACTACCTACACAACGGCGAAACATCAATCAAGGCGTTACGACCAGAGACCTTCTGATTAAATACTGTAACTTCAACATCCTCGCCTTTCAATCACGGAGAAAACTTCTTGATGAGAACCACCCTTCGCTCACAATCAATTGGAGTCAAGTGAAGGGTAGCCACTCTCACACTGTTGACCCCGACGTTCGACCAGGACGCGGGGTCAACAGTGACCGCGTCAATACTTTCACATTGGTAACCCCGACTTAGAACTTCGAAACGCACCTTCAACTTCACTTCGCACAAACGCTGAAAAGGACAGGTTTTCGTCTCACATTTACGCAGCATCCAGCACTTTAAAACCTTCAATAACGACGCTGAACACACCTTTTCCACAGACCTTCTCGAACACAGCGACTTCGCACCTATACATCAAATAGCAGCTAGTTGACCTACATATTCGCCGCCAGAAATTACGCCGACACTTCAAAAAACTCCACGCGCAAACAATCGCCACATCGTCGCATAAAAATAATCTGCAAGCCAGCAAATCGCTGCACGACGACGACACACCGCTTCCACGTCGCACAATTCAAATCCAATACAATGGAGGAAGCAAGAGAAATGGCACTCCGCCAAGAGATCATACAGATTTCAATACGGTTACAAAAACGGATGGAGGAACTAAAAAAACTACTAGAGCGGCAAAACAACCAAAACCACAATAACAACAACAACCACTAAAATAGGAACAAGGGATGATCCTTGCTACGCATGACTTTCAACAACAATATGCATCACAACATCGCTCATGCCTAGCAAGTAAAAAAACAAACATGCATAACGACACGGCGAAACTCGAAACCAACTACGCTTCTCAACGCACTCAAACGACAACATATGGCAGCTCGGCAAACAAACAATACAACGCTAACGAACTTTATAGAAACGACGATTTGCGACCCTGGGAACTTGTACAGACGAAACCGTTATTGCTACACTCCCAGGTAAATCCTACAGGAAGTCAACACAATCGCTTCAAACTCTTCACCGGACTCAACTAAGACGTTTCTGCAGCGTGATGACCTGCAGTAGCGCAACGCAACGGGACAATTATGCAGCCTAGCGGAACTGCATCCCACACATATCCGGGAGAATGGCACTTAGGTCCAGTATAGACTAACAGCTGACCAAGGACACTATCGGCCTAAATGCCTTCTCAACCACAAGAGTCACAATTTCAATCGATAAACTCACAACGGCACAAAGGAAACGACCCGCAACGGAAGAACAACTATTATACTGCAAACGGAAAACGAAACGGAACTTACAGCGCAGCACTCTAATCGACCACAAAAAAAAAATCAAAGCTACAACCAACCTCAAAAAAACAACAATGGACTACGCTAATCAGCACGCTGAAGCCGACGTATCCACGAAAATTACAAAACGTCGAGAATAGACGGTATAGAGAAACCACTCATTCAAGGCGTATAATCAACGAGATTATCACTCACAAGAACAGGAGCAAATTCCCACACAACACGCATGGATACGACGTTATAGTCGAAGCAATTTGGAAGTCGACCGAATGGTTTAGCGACTTACTGACTAAAACCACCGAAATGTACGACCTCATCGCAGAAGCAAGAAGCCGCACTCCAGAACAGCTTCAATCGGGAACCTTCAACTTCAAGACCTGAAGTCCACACGAACGCGCAGAAAACAAACAATGGACTTCAGACGTCACGCCCGCGAAAATATTCAACACTTTCTTTTTTACAATCGCATTATTGCATTCTTATAGCGCTAAATTAATATTAATTCATATGCTCCACATTTTTAAGCCGAGCGAATCATTTTTACGGCTACCATTCAACGCGCAAGCACTTTAACAACCTATTGAATTATATTCACTCGTTTTACGGCCAGCAAATTTTATCATGTCAGCGTGTATACTAACCATTGTCCATTGTATTAATTTATTTTCCTCATTGACTTTTATAACAACGCCAGCCTATTCACATTGTAACGTAACGCCTTCGCCACTCATAGCAACATACGATTCTCAAACTGTCGAACACTCATAAGAACATACGATTTCCAAACTGTCACGAACTCAATTTCACACACACGTTTCATTACCACACTTTTACTTTTTTGTCCCTTTATCGTGAAGACCTTCCATATTTTCATATACAAGCTCTTCACTAGGGGGGGAGCTATGTTGGAGCTTCAGTCCAACATACCCACAACAAAAAAGTAATTTCTACAGAATCGAAACCGCAAACTCGCTCAAATCTACACGAGCCAGATGCAGTTGATTTCCAACTAAATTCGGCATTTTACGCACAGTCAGGTGATGACTAATGTCATTTCTTCTGATCGATACGAAATTAATACACATTTCTCACCCCACTCACAACTATTGCGTCACTGCTTACAATATAAAACGCAGTACATTTCGATCGATCAATATCATTCCTGTTGGGCAGTTATCGCGCTACACATCTTCATCATTCCCTTGGTGGACAGTTACCGCGGCTACACATCATTCCCTCAGTGGACGGTTATCGCGACTGCTCTTCATCATCAAGCAGTACCTGCATTACCCGCGATACCGATCGTCAAGCCTCGCTCCTCGACTACACACTTCGGACACACTACCTACACAACGGCGAAACATCAATCAAGGCGTTACGACCAGAGACCTTCTGATTAAATACTGTAACTTCAACATCCTCGACTTTCAATCACGGAGAAAACTTCTTGATGAGAACCACCCTTCGCTCACAATCAATTGGAGTCAAGTGAAGGGTGGCCACTCTCACAAACCAACCAAACACAATAATAATAATAATAATTAAAAAATATATATAATAAAAATCTATACTAATATTATAAAGAGGTTAAGTTTGTGACGTTGTACGAAGTAATCTCTGGATCTACTGAACCGTTTTTAAAATTCTTTTACCAATAGAAAGCCACGTTATTTGTAAGTGTAAGCTATAATATATTAATCCGGAAAATGAAAAGACTTTTTCGTGGTAGTCGGATTTGCAAAGTAAAGCCGGAGAATAAACGGTCGAACGAAAACGTTTCTAACTAACGCTACTGAACCGATTTTGAAAATTCTTTTACCAATAGAAAGCCACGTTATTGGTGAGTGTCATAGGGTATATATTAATCCAAAAAATGAAAAGATTTTTTCTTGGTAGTCGGATTTGCAAAGTAAGTCGGAGGATAAGCGGTCGAACGAAAACGTTTCTAACTAACGCTGCCTTAACGATGAGAGATATATGATTTAGTTCTAGAGAAAAGTTATAGAGTTTGATAATGCCTACAAAAAAGTCAGCGACAGCAAATATCAAACTTTTATATTTAAGTAACAAAAAGTAGTATTCTATATAAAAAAAATAATTTAAATCGTTAGGTTATGTTTATTGGTCATATTATCAACAATTATGAATTATTATCAAAATAAGTAAATTTATCGTCTCATGTGCAACAAAAGACTTTTCCCTTTTACTGAATATAATTTTCCTTTTACTGCATAAATAGTTAAAGAGATAATACGCTTACCAATAAGACACTCACAAGAAGACACTTACAAATAACGGTATTATAGTCAAATTGGCATGCAAATACATACACACATATGCAGTAAAAATATAACCCTTCTTTTGGCAGTCAGGAAATAAATCATAGCACTCAGTGCTAACCGAACCACACTCATAATTTCATCACAGGTAAAAAGTTTTACCGCCCAACGAAGTGGGCACGGGTCAGCTAGTAAATATATATAATAATAAAAATTACAATATTATATAGGAAATAGAAATACTAAATATATTAGAATACACATATACACACATACATAGGTACATATAAACACAATATATGTTAAGTCAACTTCAACTTACTCTACTACATCGATCATGGCATGGATAGATAAACTTCTTGCAATAGCCATTTATTTATTTTGCTTTTAAACAAATGACAATTAGAGCTGGTTTTTATGTCACTGCTTAATTTATTATAAACTCTTGTAGCTATGAAAGAGTAGTATCGCTGTCCGAAAGTCGTCTTCATCCTAGGTACATACCTACATTCAAATTTTCACTCAAGAGTTGTCTAGTGGGTTTCGTGTGCGTAATAATAAAATATTTATTTTGTTTGGCCACGAAAACCCAACGTAGTGCAGTTTAAATAAATAATAACCTAACATCCAAAACTTGAGCCTCTTTAAAGAGTTCATTAGAAGAATATTGATATGGTTTGCGATGCATGATTTTTAAAATACATTTTTGCGCTGTTAGAAGTGGCGACAGGAGGATTTTGCAGCACCCACCGGGTGCGGGTTTCACATAATGCATATGACCTACTCGTTATCTTGGGTCGGCTCAGCGCACGGTTTAACTCTCTTTCGGTAGCCTCCTCAAAGAGGGTCAAACCTGGAAAAACCCTGTTTTCCCTGTCATGGCTGTGTTGTGGACAGGTGGATCGGATCCGGCGTCAGCTATTCGGCCGTGCATTCCGAAAGCTAACCGAGGGAGTCTGGAAATGACATACCGTTTCCTACGAAGCGGGGGCGGTTGTTGACCTAATGTCAACCGCTCTTGAAACTACCTGTAGGCTACCCGATCCCGCGTAAACATTCAGGTAAAGTATGCCACGGTCCGCGATACATTCTAACCGAATTACCGCTAACATTAGGTAGAGGCCGCGCAAGCGACCTCAACTCCGTGACCAGACTGGTGGATTGAGAAATCCGTCTAAATCTGTTAGTAAGGGCGTGAGGTTGGCCCGCTTGGTTTACTTTCCAGTGCCACGCGGTAATCCGTTGGACTCTCGCAGGCAAGTTGGCATAGCTAGACGGTGGGCTGCCTTCGTCCCCAAGTCTACGTTCACTCCCAGTTTGAATAATTTCAATTTGGCAAAATAAGAAAAGTATGTCCGTCATATATACCTGATTTACGCAGTGTATATCAGCTCCCTTAGCAAGTAGTAGATCGACTATCTCGACTTGGTCATGAGTGCAGGCTATGTGAAGGGCAGTGTTTCCACTCTGTAAACCAACAAAAAAAAAATGCAGGTACACTGGGGGTAAAACTTCCAGCAGTCGTGATGATGAAACGGAAAATGCCACACAATTGTATTTTTATGCTTTATAATGATAAAGGCCAGAATAGTTCACTACCGGAAACCAGTACCAACTTTTTAGTTTATTGTTCCCCATGATATCCTGACTACAAAAGTACGAGGAGGCAATCTCTAAAATGCCCAGTGATCTGCAGTTATGGGCGTTACAAAATGGCGGCATCCCCGTATGAAAATCTGAATATAACTCTGAAATTATAAGCTTTACATAAATGTGCTGGTTAGCAAATGAATATTTAAACTATTCTGAAAGCTATATCAGAGTCGATCCCGGTCGCTATAGGTCGGCTATTCATAACATTTTTGAGGCTAGTACCCGTAAAACGGGTTAGACCCGTATTAGCTATTACCCGCAAATACACCCCCGAAAAGTTTGGTTATAAAAAACAAATAAGCTATTGGATCTTTTTTCTCTAAATTACGAATAATAAACAATATTTTTGATAATTTTAATCATTTAAAATTAAACAAAAAAGTACATGTTTTTAAGCATTTTTTTATTAAATCAAGAAGTAATTCAAGTCACTGAGACGGTTGATATTGCTTAGTTCTAACAGTTTCTTTAATATTTGGTGCAGTTTCGCCCAATGCACATCGCAAGTCGTGCTCCACGTTCAACCAGTTAGGAAAAAAAATATTACCAAAATTTTTGTAATTCACTAACCAATCTTTAATTATCAGTTACTAAGTAGGTAGTTAGATCTAATGATTTTGTTATTACTTTTGTTTTCTGACTGAACGATGATCCAATCCTTGTCTTTATCTTTACCCCTCAGAAAATCTATTTTGACGTTGGGAATCGCTGATATAGGCGGTAGGCGGCCCAACACCGGAGCCCACCGCCTTGCTTCCATGGCGCTCCTGAAGGCGCCCTTCTCGTAGTGTAGACGAATTGTTAGGCTTGTTTAATTCAGTTGGAACCTGTCTAGCCTACTGAGCTCTTTCCCGCCTCTTCTATAAGGATGTTAATGGTAAAGCCCATTTGCATTTTTTCAACGATTTTCAACTTTCAACCCAGCACATCTTTTCGTTTAAGTCGTTTAATTTCTTTCTCTGCACGTTATTAAACACCGTGCTACTGCAGAAAGTTCTTTTAATTTGAGGAATTATCCCTAACATAAAAAAAATGTAGAATATTTTTTCCCCATTTTTTTAACTAGAGAAGATTACAGAAAAGTCTTCTAAACTACATGAAAATTTAGATCCTGCTGAATCGAAGGAACAGAAACATGAGTTCAAGTAAGCTACAGAGAAGTCTAATAAAAATAGCTGCTACTTCTCATGCTAAATACAATTTTGTTGATATTCGACAATCGCTGGATATAAAAAATATTTCTGTGCTTTCTGTTTCATTAATTTGCACAAATAATATGTCTTAAGGTTATTAAGTTATTTAAAAGAAAAACATACATTTACATTTAATATTATATAACGATGAGTTTGTTAATTTTAAATAATTTTTCAAATTTTTTGGTCATTTTTTTGACAATTTTAAGTAGTATTTTTTAATTATTCTGACTTTTTCTGATTTTAATTTCTTGATTATTTTTATCAATTATTTTAATTTGTGGTTTTAGTAAATAAATCTTAAAAATGATTTGGATGCCCTAAAAGCAATAAAGAAGTAACTGTATGTACGTGGTGATAAATTTAAATATTGTAAAAACGAACTAATATACTGTATTAATTACTGAACTAATATACTAAAAGCAATAAAGAAGTAACTGTATGTACGTGGTGATAAATTTAAATATTGTAAAAACGAACTAATATACTGTAATTTAAATGTACCTAAATATTAAGTTTCTACAATCTGTTAAGATTTTTTGGAAATAAATTGAAATTGAAATTGATTAAAATATATGGTTCTGCCGGTGGTCCTGGATCAAAAAAATTGTATGGGACCCAGGAATATTATTAAAGGTTTTGTATAGGGACAGCCACTATATTAGCATCGATTTTGAAATGTTGTCACATAAAACAAAACATTGAAATTTGTTTAAAAAATGGGATGTTATTGAATTCTCTTTTTATTATATACTAACCTTGCTTCTCTTGTGAACAGAAGCGCCGTTACTCAGCAATATATCTATGATTCCATGGCACGACTCATTACAAGCCAGATGTAGCGGTGTCAGGCCTCTCTAAAATACATAAAACAAACGATTTTATTTCTTATTTATGTCAAACATCTATACAATTACCCGATCGCAGGCAAAATGTGTCATTCGCTGACAATACCGCCATTATTTCCAATATAAATAGTTGGAATACTCTCTCCAGATTGGCAAAATATGAAATAAGAGGAGTAAGAGGTTGGCTAGATTATAGTCTTGTCAGTATTTATACCATTGAATATACACGATTTCTAAAAGTAAATTCATACCATTTAATATATAGGATTTTGGCCGATCTCCATCAGATTACGCCATTAGCCTACATGGATGTAATGAAAGTTCGATTTGCTCTTGTGAAACTATTGAAAAAGTGAAATATGTCATCGACTAGAAAACTGTATTTTATGTAATTATAGTATTTTTTGTTGCATCTGGGTGTTTTACTTAATAAAATAAATTAATAAACAATCTCCGTTAGTTGAGTCATACTGCATACATTATCCAAGTCAAAGGGCCTAGCATTTGTCGCCGGCCCAGCGCGACAGCGGTTTACAACATTCTTCTCATTCGTTTTTGAGAGCTGCCCCTTATATATTCTCATGATAAAGCGATTTTCTTACTAGAGTAATATTCTTTTTGTATTTTGTATGACTATTATAATCAAAATTAAAATCAATAGTTTTTATTGTTTCATTTGGAATATTTTTAATTCTTTCTTTGTTTTTATTTTATATTTGCCATACGATTTTTCCTTTTTTTTTGTTGGTAGTAGTCCTTATTCATAAAAAATATACAAATTACATGTCACAGTTCCCCACTAAGGCTAGTGCCTTTTCAGCGGGTGCCTATCCATACAAATGATTATGATGGTAAAATATACGTCAAAAGTATATTTTACCATCATAATCATTTGTATTTATTTGCCACCTCCATTCGTGACGTAGGTATAATTTGCCATACTACCCATTCTTTCCTTTTCCTTCTCCCATCACCCAGTGACGGATTTAAAATTTTCTAAGTATAGGCCACTCAGCTTTATGCCGCCCTCCCTCCTACCTATCTTAATCACTTGTATTTATTTACCTAGGCCTTTTTAGGCAATGAATACTTTTACGTATTTAAGTGGGTAGGTAGGTAAAAGCCAAATGAATGAATGAATTAGTCATAAAATAAAGTAAATGAACAAGAATCACCCTTTTTACACGACTGCCCAAAAAAGTAGTTATGTGTTTAGAATTTATGTATGTATATTTCCGTTTCTTTATTTCACCATAACTTCTAGATGCTTCTAGATGCTCTAGATGAACCACTTCAGAAGTCTGTGGTATTGTTAGAATCGTTATGTCATCCCGATTGTCATACGGTACCTAAAGCACAGTATACCAAACAGTATCTTTACTTTCGAGATACGGGGCATTGCGGGAAGAAGGTGCGAGTAATGTGGGTAGAGGGGTACGTCTCGACGAACGCCTTTAATTAGCATTACGCGCAGGCAAAGGCTAGCGACTTTTTCGAACGATTGGGGCCCATTAGCGGACATCTGATGACCATACGACTCGTGACGTATTCGCTTCGATTTCAATTTTCTTCTAAGAGAAGCTACTGTCTGGTATACTATGCCTAAAGTGCCCAAATCTCAAATAAATAATTTATCTAAATGTCGAAATCTCAATAAATTAGGATAAAAATATCGTGTTAAGAACAAATAAAAAGTCTGATAGAGTACATTTCGTAAATATCTATGTATCTGTACGGATAAATACACAAACCACAAATATTTCATAAAAAACCTTTTTATGCAATGCAAGAAGAGCGCAATATGCGATACTTCGTTCGTACGTTTTATAACTCCGCGTTCCAGGAGCGTTCGGACAGACTAACACACGTTCAACAATGGACGTTAGAATAAATTTTATTCAACAGACGGGTAATTATTTTGCATCTGAATTTATCAAATTTTGTTTTTCTCACCTCATTCTCGCAGTCGACCTCGCTGCCGGCAGTTACTAAACACCTCACTAGTTCCGTATGCTGATTGGCTGCTGCTATATGAAGAGGAGTGTCGCCGTCTTCGTCTACCGCGTTGAGGTTGGCTCCACGCGAGAGCAGGATGGAGACAACTTCGGTATGGCCACTTTCGCAGGCGGCGTGGAGGGGCGTCTGGCGAGCCTTGCAAATTAAATGAGTAAAAAAAACTATTATTTTATTTTATTTTATTTTATTTGGTACCCAAACAGAATATTGACAACACATACAGTGACATATATATACTACAGTTACATGACCACATCAATATCCTTTTTTTTATAACACTAGTTCCCTAATAAGTCTGTGATCATTACCGTATTCGCTCAGGGGAGCATACGAGCGGTCGCGCGGGCGGCCTCGGGGACGAAAATCGTGGGGCTACCGACACTGTGTTGCACCACGGCTTGGTACCACACGAAATTTGCAGTGTCCGCCATCTACGGAGTTAGAGGCATCGATATATGATTCCCTAAATGGGCATTTCACGCTCTAAAATAATAACTTCAAAACCACTACTGAAAGCCGACCAGTAGTAGTTTGGTCGCAGTCTGCTGTCAGCCGACCGTTTCCGGAATGATAGCTGCCGCGAAGAAAATTGGCGCGCTATTACCTCGCATACTGTTCAAGTTATTACTCTTTCTGTCACATGATTAACTATCAAAGGGTATGTGGAGCCAACTAATTTGTATCTGAGGGCATATATAGCTAATAATATATCGATGGTTAAAGGTAGTCGCGGCTTCAGTAGTGGATTCGCGTCTGTCGCGGCACACGTTGCGTGGAACCGTAATTTAAGGCGACATAAGACCTGAGAAAAATATCTGAAATGGGCGGACCCGCGAAGAAAAAGGCGAGTTCACTTTTGTAGGGTTTGATCAATAAAAATTCAGCGTTGATGAAGCGTCAGGCACAGATAAGACGTGCGTACGCACTGGCGAGCGGGCGGATACTAAACGTTCGATTGCAGCGCTCACACAGTAAAACTGTTTTTCCGCAGTGGTAGTATAAGGGTGTTAATGGTACAGTATATTTAGCGTAACTCTCAGAGCGCTTTCACGTTTTAATTAATTGTAATTAATTTAGGGACTAAATTAAAAATGTGGTTAGCGCTACACTCGAGAATTAACCAGTCAATATAATTAAATTACAATATAACTCACTCACCACTTACATTGTAATACCGCCTGAAAATTTTCGAAATCAATTTAAAGCCTGAATGTTCCAGGCAAATAGCAACTTTTTTGAGTATAATTTATAAATTGGTTCCTTATCGAGAGATTCGATAGGTGCGAGTTTTCATATATAAATCATTGTATATTTGTAACATTGTCTTTTTCTATCTATATATTAACCTGCCCACCTTCGTTATTAATATTCATCCGTTGAATTGAATTACCGCTGTAATACAACACGTAAAGGCCGCGTAAGCGACTTCCGGCCTGTAATTAGTCAGGAGGACGGAGGTATCCTGAAGGTTAACTCAAGATGGAGATATCCTACCAAAACTGGCAGCTAGGGGGAGAGGCTGCCGGCTGGTTACCTTTCCCGGCGCCTCGCCGTAAGGCGTTGGCCTCTAACGGGCTTGTTGGCGGAGCTAGACAGTAGATTGTCTTGTCTCTAAGTCTTCTACGTTCATCCCACGGCTGAAAGAACGATTACATATCGGTATACCAGACTGGAGTGACGGGTTCGCGCGTTGTAGTCGACACCGCCCTACTATTCGGCTCGTGGGCTAAACCTGGTCGGGGGGGCCTGCACGCTTCGGTCGACAGGTCTCATTGCGAATACCTCCTGCATAGTGTACGAAGACTGGCCCGGCGAAGAAGGCAACTCGACAGCTTAAAAGCGACGGATGTTGGCGGAAGCGGCACGACAGCACGGCATCGTGGAAGGCCTAGGGCGTCCGGTTGAGGACTAAAAACCGGCGGCCAGAAACTGCACCCCTCTTTCCTCCAATCGTGGTGGATCTCCGCTCCATTGGCGCACGGATTGCAGGGACGAGAGAGTGAGTCTGCACCAGCGCAACCGCTTACTCACTGTAAACTATTCACGCGCAGATGACCTCTAGTTTTTGAACATCGGACCGGACTTGTACCCAAGACCTGCGGCGATAGTGCACTGGTGGTGGGATCGTGCCTTGTAATCGGACCTTTAAAAACAAACTGGGATTCACGAGTCACTTCCGCACGCATCTTCGAAGAAGTCCTGTCAACCAAGAGGTCGCCGTCGTCGGATCACGATGAGGATTACATCATCATACTATTGATCCGTCAAAATTTATGGAAACACGCGGCGTCGCTATACTGAAGGGGTGGAAGAAGCAAAGATAAGCAGATGCTCTTTTTACTATTGTAACTAAAGTATCATGAATTTAGTCGAAGCCATTTATTTATATTATAACATATACGCCAGGTTACAAAAGATTCAGAACAATTATCCTTCATTTAAATACATGTTATAGAAATCTTAATTAAAAATAGACATACTTGATTTGTAATGTTGACATTAGCGCCAGCTTCCGCCAGCAACCTAACGGTGTTCGTGTGGCCGGCATGAGCTGCTTGGGCGATCGGCGCCAGACCCTCAGCATCTGGGGCGTCCAGGATGTCTCCGAAGGGCTCAATGGATTTGAGAACATATTGAAGGACGCTGGTGCGGTTGTTCCGCGCTGCGCAGGCCAGTAGACCTTGTTGTTTCTGCGAGTTTATAAATTTAAAAGTTTTGGAGAGCATGAGACTATCGCTCTGCAGCTTCATTACGAACACATTATATACAATCTAAAAAAGAAATCAACGAATATTTATTACAAAAATGCTTACTCTTAAAAATTTATATTTTTATTTAAATACACAATCGACTAATTGAATTGAATTTATTTATTTAATTAATTAATTAAACAACACATTTACAATGCTTGTATATCACTAATATTCATATGAATAAATAAGTATTTATATTATTAAAATAAAAATAAAATATGAAAACGGCCGATATGAGCATTAGTATGTACTGCTGCTGCCCAACTAAGTGCCAGGACTTGTTCCAAGGCAGCGAGCTCTTTAGTTTTATATTAAAATATATTCGGCAATTTGAAAAAAAAGAGAGAAAAAGAAAATATAGTACCATCCCCATTACAAATTATAACTAATAATCAGTAACTAATGTTAGTTAGTTATGTAAATTGTAAAGAATTTTTTACTACTACTTTTTCTTTATCTGCGAGATATGATTTTATAATCTATTTCTCGATATGTTATGTTACGATGCTTTCAATGTCTATTGGCCCACCACATTGGGACGGCATATGTCAGAGAAGATTTTACTATATCTATTTCAATATGTTACCACCATACAACGGCAGTGATAATATTACCTTCAAGAGGATAGGCTTCCAATACCTTGCCTAATAATTTCCCTCCTTGTATTTACTTCCTCAATGAAACAAATCTTCTCCAATTAATAATCCATATATTAAACCAAAATGCATATTTAAACAATTAAAATTATAACTTTTTCTATTTTAGTTTAAGTACTATTATTGTGAATTATATTTATAATAATGAGCGCCTAATTCACCACAAAATATTTACAATTTATTCTTTGAGTTATTTTCGATCGATTATTTGTCGATGACAACAATGGCTGCGTTCAGTCGATTGTTAATAAAATAATATTAATAATGATAATGCATGAGTTTAAATCTCCGTCGTGAAATTCGACAATTAGATTCTAATCCTTTATTTATTTAAATGTGTTCAATGTCAATTTATATTGAAACATGAATCGTAATGTTTACATACAACAACAAAATTACTTATAAACTAACACACTGTTAACTAGTCGATGGCGTTCCAGTGATATAATGAATTTAAATGACCGCAGTCGCTAATGCCCGATATAAACTACGACCTGGTTACCATTCAGTCCACTGAATGTCCATATGGTTTTCGTTCTATTATTTCTATTAATACTATTCCCTCCCCGTTATCTTTGAAACCCCATCGATCAGTCAAAACAAAAAACCTTAATATAATCTACAATTTTCCTTATCTTTAATTTTATTCTAACATTCAGTATAATTCGAATGTTTCCTTAACTAGTTTCCAAATTCAAAGCACATTATATAATGGCTGGTGTCTGAATCAACGGAGTTAGCAAAGGCTAACTCTCTTCCAAATTAAATAATAGTCTGACTAGAGGTTTACCTCGTAGAACTATCAACGACTATTCATACCAATCGATGTTAAATGCCTCATTTTTAGTTAACGTGCAAATATGTAGAAATCACGCATTTACGTTACAACTACTTAACATTCTAATAATTTCAACAAACCCACAAAACTCGAATATTTATAACCCCAAAAAAATATACAACAATGACAATATTTGTTTGCTAGCTTCGGCCCAAATAATTAAATAACGCCAGCTTCGGCAAAATAAACTTACATATTTTTAGTACATCTTTGCCGACAATGACTCTCGGCTATACTTCCCGTATTTACAGCTGCATTCACATTATGCACTTATAACTAATGTCAATTTCTTCGATGCGTGTCGCTTTTCTAGAAATCTGCCATCACCAAGAAGAATGTCTCTTTAGAAACCCCAGCCGCTTACTATCGTACTGCAATTTTCAAGCCGTTACTGCATTCTCATCAATGTTTTTCCCTTATTTCGACGCTAATTTATACACCTCCGAAGGACGTTCTCAATGTTGTGATCTCAATCTGACGTTTCAGTTTGATTCGTTCGCCATCTTGGATATAATTTTCGTATTGCCCCCGACGAAATCTCGTACTTCTATTTTATATGAAATGTTGGATTTTTTTTACATGCCAACCCGCGTAGCTCTCTCGATTCACATTTTTAGCACTGGATTTCTATTATTTGTTCGTTTTTTAGTGTCCTTGTAAAAAGCGCATCAATGGCGATTGCGATAAAGCGTTTCTGTGATGTACGATCTGCACACTTTATACGAATTTAAATGAACTGGGCACTAAAATGCTTCACAGCATCTCAGTGCCCTTATTTTAAACTGTTTATTCTTACATCTGAGCACCAAAATATACTTTTCTTTCCCAAACTTTCGCAGCTTTAGAGCGTGCAACTAAAATTTCTTAATGGATGCCGGAAGCAACACGTCCATCCCTTTTATAACACCCTTATCGATATGACCTTTTTTTGATAATTTAACCCACAACTATTGACTAATCAATCATAAAACGATCTGATTTATCTATTTTTTTGTTAAATAACGCTCTGTCACATTGGTAACAAACGAATTTCTTAACGATAATTCGTGCTTCTAATTCTATATATGATTTTAAGTATTTATTTTACGTATTATGAGAAATTGATGTTTCATATTCGGCGGGAAATCTTCATATTTTGACCTGACTTTGCCGCCTTTCTTTCGCGTCGTTTCCGCTTTCGCATTGGAAAGCGAAATAATATAACTATTTTATTTCAATTTTATTTATTGATAGTATTTTTATCTAGTAATTCCTCTATTTTAATTAAGTGTTTCTAAATTTCCTCATTTTAACTATTAAATTTTATTTTGACTGGCAATTATTTGGTGAAAATTCTTTGGACATCATCGATTCGGCTTTCTTCCATCGATGTCGATTATGTTTTCCAATTTCTCTTAATAATAAATTAAATGTTCTTCAAATGACTTTATCAATATTGCTATTAATTCTCCCATAATTCCTACTATTTAATGAACCCCTTTTTATATTTCTTTGAAAAACCAATCGGTCGACTTTTTTAAGACCATAAACATGCTTCTATTGTCTATTTGTCAATTATTGATATTTACGTCGATTTTTCGTAAAAATCTCAAAATATGCTAATTTCTTGCCAAATATTCCTGATTGTCTATATTTAAACCCCTAATAATGTCCTTAACTCTCAAAAACTACTCAAAACCCCTTTATTTATGTGACTCTGGCACTGCGCTCTATAGTTTAGCAACGGCCCTTCTTTCATCTGTCAGTTTTTTAGTTCCTAATTAAATCGCTAGATGTCACTATGATCTTTTTCAAGTACAATTTAATTTTAAATTCGATTAATCTATTTTCGGTTAGCTTAGAGCTGCTAAGCGATCATGTGATGATTTTCAGATCATTACAATACCCCCTCCCAAAATCTCTGCTTGCCCTCAAGCAATCATATCACATATCTTTCTTGTTATCTGTTCAATCTCCAACCGCTTATTCATGATGTTTGTAATATAATATTAATGTTAATAATTTTATAGAATAACTATGTAACTCCTACGATATGTTTGTACTATAATGTCAATGATAATAGTTTATGTTTAATTCACGTACCTTTACGATATGTTTTGTACTATAATGTCAATGATAATATTTTACGTTTAATTCACGTACCTTTACGATATGTTTTGTACTATAATGTCAATGAAAATAAGTTTACGTTTAATTCACGTACCTTTACGATATGTTTTGTACTATAATGTTATGATAATATTTTACTTTTAATTCACGTACCCTTACGATATGTTTTGTGGCTTGTCTTCCCTCTTCAAGTCTATAATTTCTATCTTGTTTCTATATACTACCAATCTCCTAACCCAGATCTTTTAATGATAATAATTTTAATATAATTTCTCACTTTCTCCTCTATATCTCACCTCAATAATATGATACCTATAATAATAATAATGAAGAAGATTCCAAACACTCTTGTTGCAAATTTTAAAATTTATATAATATATTCCAACTTCTCCTCCTCTCTTTCGCTTCAACATGCGTCCGCTCAATTAGGAAATAAACCCGAGTCCTCGACCATGTCTCCACCTACTTGCTCTGTTCTATCGACCAATCTATAAATAATCTCAATACGTCAATATAATAATTATAATATTTCTCTCCGTTGCAAAATTTAAATTGATTCCGTTTATTTCTTCTCCGTTCACCCACTCCGCTCAATTAGGATTTCTCCCGAGTCCTCGATGGTGAACATTTTAACTGTCTAACTCTTCAAAAAAAATAGTTTGAATATGCCTAAGTCAGAACAATGCACTTGAACAGGCTCTGGTCGTCCCTTAATGATCTAGATTTAAAAAAATCGTGACATTGTCCCAACCAGTCGCATAGTAAGTTTTTATTTAATATATTATGCTATTTCACGCTGGGCTTGTCCTTCTGCTATTTACTTAGACACAATCTCAAGTTAGATAACCTGACGATTGTTAATAGGTTCTTCACTAGTCTATTGTTTGTGATTTTAACGTACACTGTAAATGGTTTCTAACTCTCATTCGTTATTTCAGAATTTGGAAACTGAATTTATCCTTTCACCGCCTTGCATACCTCCCACGTTCACAGCGCCTTTCATTCTATCTTCATACCAAAATCAATCCCCTCCTTCATCACAACTTATGTTGGTTTACTAATTAACAAATGTATTTATCGTCCTTCTTCTCTCACCCTCCTGGATCGCTACTATTTATCTCCTTCATAACATAAACTAAATCAATATCCGGCCTATTCCAATTTCGCAACCCCATAATAACCCCCCTGGTGCATGTAACCATAATGCCACCGTAATAATAATAATCCCATTGGGTATCTGAGCTCCTCCCTGTCGAATCTAGACCATATCCGACTCTGGGTGTCAACTCGTCCAAAAGCGTAGACCTGATCAGGGTCACGCGTTGAGGTGCGACCTCAACCTTGCCGAGACCTCCATATATACTCCCTCGCAAGTTACCAAATACAAAACAAAACATGGACCCGAGCAGTGGCTCCAACTCCGAAGACCGCCCACTTCAGATAAAAATTCCCATAATATTATAGTCGCTCTAAAAATTAGCGCTAATTTTCGATTCTAAATTCTTCATCCCGCTCTAAATAGCGAGACGTCGACAATACCACCATACATCCTATACTAAATAACAATATTCTATGACTCTTCATTCATCTTATAGTCGCTTCCTATATAGCACTATAACTCAATTCCAAAAATATATTATATTTTATAATAATTATAATAATGATTTTAATCTGGCTCTATACAGCCTCAATAATATAACGATCAACCAACTTTATCAATAAAAATAATCCATCGACTTCACTAATAATACTTTGGAATCTTCTCTCTAATATAATAATCGTATCCCGATACTGCTTTGCCATTTAGTTCAACAACAAAAACTTATTACACTAATGAGATTCCTAATCGTGTTCGCTTGTATTTCTTCGCTTTAGGTAGGAATGATTGGACAACAAGTTGTAGGTGATTAGGATAGGATTTAGGATAAGATAGGATAGGATAGGAAAGGAATACTTGTTGCTTAAAACGAAGAGATTCAAACAACACAACGCTCTCCTCGATATAACTCTTTCCCAATTTTGCAAAACAATATCACTCCACTAGATACCCAAATGAAAAAAACTGTCAGCTTATTAATAATATTTTACAACTCAACGATTTCACGAGGTGCATTCTTCCATACATATACGTATCAAATGGATAATATATTTAGTAAATGTAACTGTATGCTATATATATACGCAAAATAATGTATGATTCTAATGTGAAAAAATTAAACTATACTGCTCAACTAAATGTGTAAGCTAATATGTATTGTAATTAAAATATTTCTGATTTATTGTATACTGCTTTTTGTGTATGGCATTAATGATTTGTTGCTATTAAGACTTTGGTAATGGAATAGAAATAAGGAATGTGATAGGATAGGTAGTGTATGATAGAATGGTAGGATAGGAATGGTGATAGGATGATGGATAGGATGATAATCTATTACTAGAAATGAACAGGATAATGATATTATCTGTAATGTAATTTATAACTTGAAAAATGATGAAATCTAATGTTTAATATATCGTGTTAAAATATTTATTATGTTGGTATAATAATAATCCAATACATATACAAGAACACACACCCCGCTACAATCAATAACTCAGATATTCAAAATAATCTGCTGGTTATTCTCTCAATAAAATAATAATAACTGTAATGACAGCTAATATAATAATATTATAATGCTATGACAACCACAAAACATACCATCAAAAAACCGTGAGTTTTTTTTAATACTCCCAATAATCTATTGAGCTTCTATAACTAATCACTCAACCGATGGAACCGTAAGGTTCTTTAATCACCCCTTACTAATTTTTAACCATATCTTTTATGTGGCATCGCCCTATGGCTTTACCTTCCGATTTTATATATAAGTAAGTATTTCAAGTATGTATTTATTAAGTATGTATTTTAAACGTCGGCAAACGTCCTCATATTTGGTATCTATATCCAATTCTCCTATAATATTCTGTATCGTACCATCCGCCGACATCAATTGTATATTATTGCATTTGTTATCAAACGCACAACCCTGAAATAATGTTATATATTTTCTCCCTATTATATTAACAGAAGAACCTGTATCTACTAATGCTTTTAATTTAAAATTATTTAACCTTACATAAATATAAGGTCTCTGATCCATATCATTACTATCTAGGGTATTATTATAATGCGAACCGACGACCCCCTCCCAGCCATCGAGTTCTCTATTCGTATTTTATTCGAGATATATCTCTCTCCAGCCTTCGTTTTTTCGATGACGAAGCTGTTTGAGACTTATGATATCTATGTCTATTTTTAATTTATTTGTCGTATTTAATTTATTTTATTTTAATTCAAAATAAATTTAATTAATTTATTTTATTTATTTTTATTTTGATTCAAAATAAATTTAATTTATTTTATTTTTTATTTAAACGAATTTATTTTATTTTATTTTATTATTGATTAAACGAATTTAATTAATTTATTTTATTTTGATTCAAAACTAATTCAATTTATTTTATTTTTTATTAAACGAATTTAATTTATTATATTTTATTCAAAGCAAAAGGTTGACGATTGCTATCGTGCCAAAGGTTATTATCCGCGGCGTCCTGATTACAATTATTTTAATTTATTTTAATTCCAGCCTAATTCTTAATAAAATCTATTTCCAATCAAATTTGTTTATTTTATTTTTAAACTATTCTTATTCCCGAGGTACTATTTTAATCGTTGATTTAATTACGACGAATGCAGTCAACATGTGTACATAATGTACAATAAACGTTAAATTATGTATATAGGCAGATTTCTAGAAAACAACACACATAATATACAATATATCAACAATTCGCAATGCTAAATATACAGTTATATCACACGATTCATGTTTCTATATTTCTTATTTATTAAATGCCCAAATTACGATCGATCGAAAATAATTTACTATTTATTTTATTTAGAATCTATCAAGGCCCCACACGTTGGGACGGCATTTGTAAGCTTTTTTTCTTTAGGCCCCACCAGTTGGGTGCCATTATAATTGGATACCATAATATTTTCGATCGATTGTTAGTAAATACTAATATTAATACGAATGGCATGTGTTTAATACGATGCACCAAAATTCGATAATTGGGTTCTGGTGCTTTATTTATTTAAATGTGTTCAATGTCAATTTATATTGAAACATGAATCGTAATGTTTACATACAACAACAAAATTACTTATAAACTAACACACTGTTAACTAGTCGATGGCGTTCCAGTGATATAATGAATTTAAATGACCGCAGTCGCTAATGCCCGATATAAACTACGACCTGGTTACCATTCAGTCCACTGAATGTCCATATGGTTTTCGTTCTATTATTTCTATTAATACTATTCCCTCCCCGTTATCTTTGAAACCCCATCGATCAGTCAAAACAAAAAACCTTAATATAATCTACAATTTTCCTTATCTTTAATTTTATTCTAACATTCAGTATAATTCGAATGTTTCCTTAACTAGTTTCCAAATTCAAAGCACATTATATAATGGCTGGTGTCTGAATCAACGGAGTTAGCAAAGGCTAACTCTCTTCCAAATTAAATAATAGTCTGACTAGAGGTTTACCTCGTAGAACTATCAACGACTATTCATACCAATCGATGTTAAATGCCTCATTTTTAGTTAACGTGCAAATATGTAGAAATCACGCATTTACGTTACAACTACTTAACATTCTAATAATTTCAACAAACCCACAAAACTCGAATATTTATAACCCCAAAAAAATATACAACAATGACAATATTTGTTTGCTAGCTTCGGCCCAAATAATTAAATAACGCCAGCTTCGGCAAAATAAACTTACATATTTTTAGTACATCTTTGCCGACAATGACTCTCGGCTATACTTCCCGTATTTACAGCTGCATTCACATTATGCACTTATAACTAATGTCAATTTCTTCGATGCGTGTCGCTTTTCTAGAAATCTGCCATCACCAAGAAGAATGTCTCTTTAGAAACCCCAGCCGCTTACTATCGTACTGCAATTTTCAAGCCGTTACTGCATTCTCATCAATGTTTTTCCCTTATTTCGACGCTAATTTATACACCTCCGAAGGACGTTCTCAATGTTGTGATCTCAATCTGACGTTTCAGTTTGATTCGTTCGCCATCTTGGATATAATTTTCGTATTGCCCCCGACGAAATCTCGTACTTCTATTTTATATGAAATGTTGGATTTTTTTTACATGCCAACCCGCGTAGCTCTCTCGATTCACATTTTTAGCACTGGATTTCTATTATTTGTTCGTTTTTTAGTGTCCTTGTAAAAAGCGCATCAATGGCGATTGCGATAAAGCGTTTCTGTGATGTACGATCTGCACACTTTATACGAATTTAAATGAACTGGGCACTAAAATGCTTCACAGCATCTCAGTGCCCTTATTTTAAACTGTTTATTCTTACATCTGAGCACCAAAATATACTTTTCTTTCCCAAACTTTCGCAGCTTTAGAGCGTGCAACTAAAATTTCTTAATGGATGCCGGAAGCAACACGTCCATCCCTTTTATAACACCCTTATCGATATGACCTTTTTTTGATAATTTAACCCACAACTATTGACTAATCAATCATAAAACGATCTGATTTATCTATTTTTTTGTTAAATAACGCTCTGTCACATTGGTAACAAACGAATTTCTTAACGATAATTCGTGCTTCTAATTCTATATATGATTTTAAGTATTTATTTTACGTATTATGAGAAATTGATGTTTCATATTCGGCGGGAAATCTTCATATTTTGACCTGACTTTGCCGCCTTTCTTTCGCGTCGTTTCCGCTTTCGCATTGGAAAGCGAAATAATATAACTATTTTATTTCAATTTTATTTATTGATAGTATTTTTATCTAGTAATTCCTCTATTTTAATTAAGTGTTTCTAAATTTCCTCATTTTAACTATTAAATTTTATTTTGACTGGCAATTATTTGGTGAAAATTCTTTGGACATCATCGATTCGGCTTTCTTCCATCGATGTCGATTATGTTTTCCAATTTCTCTTAATAATAAATTAAATGTTCTTCAAATGACTTTATCAATATTGCTATTAATTCTCCCATAATTCCTACTATTTAATGAACCCCTTTTTATATTTCTTTGAAAAACCAATCGGTCGACTTTTTTAAGACCATAAACATGCTTCTATTGTCTATTTGTCAATTATTGATATTTACGTCGATTTTTCGTAAAAATCTCAAAATATGCTAATTTCTTGCCAAATATTCCTGATTGTCTATATTTAAACCCCTAATAATGTCCTTAACTCTCAAAAACTACTCAAAACCCCTTTATTTATGTGACTCTGGCACTGCGCTCTATAGTTTAGCAACGGCCCTTCTTTCATCTGTCAGTTTTTTAGTTCCTAATTAAATCGCTAGATGTCACTATGATCTTTTTCAAGTACAATTTAATTTTAAATTCGATTAATCTATTTTCGGTTAGCTTAGAGCTGCTAAGCGATCATGTGATGATTTTCAGATCATTACAATACCCCCTCCCAAAATCTCTGCTTGCCCTCAAGCAATCATATCACATATCTTTCTTGTTATCTGTTCAATCTCCAACCGCTTATTCATGATGTTTGTAATATAATATTAATGTTAATAATTTTATAGAATAACTATGTAACTCCTACGATATGTTTGTACTATAATGTCAATGATAATAGTTTATGTTTAATTCACGTACCTTTACGATATGTTTTGTACTATAATGTCAATGATAATATTTTACGTTTAATTCACGTACCTTTACGATATGTTTTGTACTATAATGTCAATGAAAATAAGTTTACGTTTAATTCACGTACCTTTACGATATGTTTTGTACTATAATGTTATGATAATATTTTACTTTTAATTCACGTACCCTTACGATATGTTTTGTGGCTTGTCTTCCCTCTTCAAGTCTATAATTTCTATCTTGTTTCTATATACTACCAATCTCCTAACCCAGATCTTTTAATGATAATAATTTTAATATAATTTCTCACTTTCTCCTCTATATCTCACCTCAATAATATGATACCTATAATAATAATAATGAAGAAGATTCCAAACACTCTTGTTGCAAATTTTAAAATTTATATAATATATTCCAACTTCTCCTCCTCTCTTTCGCTTCAACATGCGTCCGCTCAATTAGGAAATAAACCCGAGTCCTCGACCATGTCTCCACCTACTTGCTCTGTTCTATCGACCAATCTATAAATAATCTCAATACGTCAATATAATAATTATAATATTTCTCTCCGTTGCAAAATTTAAATTGATTCCGTTTATTTCTTCTCCGTTCACCCACTCCGCTCAATTAGGATTTCTCCCGAGTCCTCGATGGTGAACATTTTAACTGTCTAACTCTTCAAAAAAAATAGTTTGAATATGCCTAAGTCAGAACAATGCACTTGAACAGGCTCTGGTCGTCCCTTAATGATCTAGATTTAAAAAAATCGTGACATTGTCCCAACCAGTCGCATAGTAAGTTTTTATTTAATATATTATGCTATTTCACGCTGGGCTTGTCCTTCTGCTATTTACTTAGACACAATCTCAAGTTAGATAACCTGACGATTGTTAATAGGTTCTTCACTAGTCTATTGTTTGTGATTTTAACGTACACTGTAAATGGTTTCTAACTCTCATTCGTTATTTCAGAATTTGGAAACTGAATTTATCCTTTCACCGCCTTGCATACCTCCCACGTTCACAGCGCCTTTCATTCTATCTTCATACCAAAATCAATCCCCTCCTTCATCACAACTTATGTTGGTTTACTAATTAACAAATGTATTTATCGTCCTTCTTCTCTCACCCTCCTGGATCGCTACTATTTATCTCCTTCATAACATAAACTAAATCAATATCCGGCCTATTCCAATTTCGCAACCCCATAATAACCCCCCTGGTGCATGTAACCATAATGCCACCGTAATAATAATAATCCCATTGGGTATCTGAGCTCCTCCCTGTCGAATCTAGACCATATCCGACTCTGGGTGTCAACTCGTCCAAAAGCGTAGACCTGATCAGGGTCACGCGTTGAGGTGCGACCTCAACCTTGCCGAGACCTCCATATATACTCCCTCGCAAGTTACCAAATACAAAACAAAACATGGACCCGAGCAGTGGCTCCAACTCCGAAGACCGCCCACTTCAGATAAAAATTCCCATAATATTATAGTCGCTCTAAAAATTAGCGCTAATTTTCGATTCTAAATTCTTCATCCCGCTCTAAATAGCGAGACGTCGACAATACCACCATACATCCTATACTAAATAACAATATTCTATGACTCTTCATTCATCTTATAGTCGCTTCCTATATAGCACTATAACTCAATTCCAAAAATATATTATATTTTATAATAATTATAATAATGATTTTAATCTGGCTCTATACAGCCTCAATAATATAACGATCAACCAACTTTATCAATAACAATAATCCATCGACTTCACTAATAATACTTTGGAATCTTCTCTCTAATATAATAATCGTATCCCGATACTGCTTTGCCATTTAGTTCAACAACAAAAACTTATTACACTAATGAGATTCCTAATCGTGTTCGCTTGTATTTCTTCGCTTTAGGTAGGAATGATTGGACAACAAGTTGTAGGTGATTAGGATAGGATTTAGGATAAGATAGGATAGGATAGGAAAGGAATACTTGTTGCTTAAAACGAAGAGATTCAAACAACACAACGCTCTCCTCGATATAACTCTTTCCCAATTTTGCAAAACAATATCACTCCACTAGATACCCAAATGAAAAAAACTGTCAGCTTATTAATAATATTTTACAACTCAACGATTTCACGAGGTGCATTCTTCCATACATATACGTATCAAATGGATAATATATTTAGTAAATGTAACTGTATGCTATATATATACGCAAAATAATGTATGATTCTAATGTGAAAAAATTAAACTATACTGCTCAACTAAATGTGTAAGCTAATATGTATTGTAATTAAAATATTTCTGATTTATTGTATACTGCTTTTTGTGTATGGCATTAATGATTTGTTGCTATTAAGACTTTGGTAATGGAATAGAAATAAGGAATGTGATAGGATAGGTAGTGTATGATAGAATGGTAGGATAGGAATGGTGATAGGATGATGGATAGGATGATAATCTATTACTAGAAATGAACAGGATAATGATATTATCTGTAATGTAATTTATAACTTGAAAAATGATGAAATCTAATGTTTAATATATCGTGTTAAAATATTTATTATGTTGGTATAATAATAATCCAATACATATACAAGAACACACACCCCGCTACAATCAATAACTCTGATATTCAAAATAATCTGCTGGTTATTCTCTCAATAAAATAATAATAACTGTAATGACAGCTAATATAATAATATTATAATGCTATGACAACCACAAAACATACCATCAAAAAACCGTGAGTTTTTTTTAATACTCCCAATAATCTATTGAGCTTCTATAACTAATCACTCAACCGATGGAACCGTAAGGTTCTTTAATCACCCCTTACTAATTTTTAACCATATCTTTTATGTGGCATCGCCCTATGGCTTTACCTTCCGATTTTATATATAAGTAAGTATTTCAAGTATGTATTTATTAAGTATGTATTTTAAACGTCGGCAAACGTCCTCATATTTGGTATCTATATCCAATTCTCCTATAATATTCTGTATCGTACCATCCGCCGACATCAATTGTATATTATTGCATTTGTTATCAAACGCACAACCCTGAAATAATGTTATATATTTTCTCCCTATTATATTAACAGAAGAACCTGTATCTACTAATGCTTTTAATTTAAAATTATTTAACCTTACATAAATATAAGGTCTCTGATCCATATCATTACTATCTAGGGTATTATTAAAATGCGAACCGACGACCCCCTCCCAGCCATCGAGTTCTCTATTCGTATTTTATTCGAGATATATCTCTCTCCAGCCTTCGTTTTTTCGATGACGAAGCTGTTTGAGACTTATGATATCTATGTCTATTTTTAATTTATTTGTCGTATTTAATTTATTTTATTTTAATTCAAAATAAATTTAATTAATTTATTTTATTTATTTTTATTTTGATTCAAAATAAATTTAATTTATTTTATTTTTTATTTAAACGAATTTATTTTATTTTATTTTATTATTGATTAAACGAATTTAATTAATTTATTTTATTTTGATTCAAAACTAATTCAATTTATTTTATTTTTTATTAAACGAATTTAATTTATTATATTTTATTCAAAGCAAAAGGTTGACGATTGCTATCGTGCCAAAGGTTATTATCCGCGGCGTCCTGATTACAATTATTTTAATTTATTTTAATTCCAGCCTAATTCTTAATAAAATCTATTTCCAATCAAATTTGTTTATTTTATTTTTAAACTATTCTTATTCCCGAGGTACTATTTTAATCGTTGATTTAATTACGACGAATGCAGTCAACATGTGTACATAATGTACAATAAACGTTAAATTATGTATATAGGCAGATTTCTAGAAAACAACACACATAATATACAATATATCAACAATTCGCAATGCTAAATATACAGTTATATCACACGATTCATGTTTCTATATTTCTTATTTATTAAATGCCCAAATTACGATCGATCGAAAATAATTTACTATTTATTTTATTTAGAATCTATCAAGGCCCCACACGTTGGGACGGCATTTGTAAGCTTTTTTTCTTTAGGCCCCACCAGTTGGGTGCCATTATAATTGGATACCATAATATTTTCGATCGATTGTTAGTAAATACTAATATTAATACGAATGGCATGTGTTTAATACGATGCACCAAAATTCGATAATTGGGTTCTGGTGCTTTATTTATTTAAATGTGTTCAATGTCAATTTATATTGAAACATGAATCGTAATGTTTACATACAACAACAAAATTACTTATAAACTAACACACTGTTAACTAGTCGATGGCGTTCCAGTGATATAATGAATTTAAATGACCGCAGTCGCTAATGCCCGATATAAACTACGACCTGGTTACCATTCAGTCCACTGAATGTCCATATGGTTTTCGTTCTATTATTTCTATTAATACTATTCCCTCCCCGTTATCTTTGAAACCCCATCGATCAGTCAAAACAAAAAACCTTAATATAATCTACAATTTTCCTTATCTTTAATTTTATTCTAACATTCAGTATAATTCGAATGTTTCCTTAACTAGTTTCCAAATTCAAAGCACATTATATAATGGCTGGTGTCTGAATCAACGGAGTTAGCAAAGGCTAACTCTCTTCCAAATTAAATAATAGTCTGACTAGAGGTTTACCTCGTAGAACTATCAACGACTATTCATACCAATCGATGTTAAATGCCTCATTTTTAGTTAACGTGCAAATATGTAGAAATCACGCATTTACGTTACAACTACTTAACATTCTAATAATTTCAACAAACCCACAAAACTCGAATATTTATAACCCCAAAAAAATATACAACAATGACAATATTTGTTTGCTAGCTTCGGCCCAAATAATTAAATAACGCCAGCTTCGGCAAAATAAACTTACATATTTTTAGTACATCTTTGCCGACAATGACTCTCGGCTATACTTCCCGTATTTACAGCTGCATTCACATTATGCACTTATAACTAATGTCAATTTCTTCGATGCGTGTCGCTTTTCTAGAAATCTGCCATCACCAAGAAGAATGTCTCTTTAGAAACCCCAGCCGCTTACTATCGTACTGCAATTTTCAAGCCGTTACTGCATTCTCATCAATGTTTTTCCCTTATTTCGACGCTAATTTATACACCTCCGAAGGACGTTCTCAATGTTGTGATCTCAATCTGACGTTTCAGTTTGATTCGTTCGCCATCTTGGATATAATTTTCGTATTGCCCCCGACGAAATCTCGTACTTCTATTTTATATGAAATGTTGGATTTTTTTTACATGCCAACCCGCGTAGCTCTCTCGATTCACATTTTTAGCACTGGATTTCTATTATTTGTTCGTTTTTTAGTGTCCTTGTAAAAAGCGCATCAATGGCGATTGCGATAAAGCGTTTCTGTGATGTACGATCTGCACACTTTATACGAATTTAAATGAACTGGGCACTAAAATGCTTCACAGCATCTCAGTGCCCTTATTTTAAACTGTTTATTCTTACATCTGAGCACCAAAATATACTTTTCTTTCCCAAACTTTCGCAGCTTTAGAGCGTGCAACTAAAATTTCTTAATGGATGCCGGAAGCAACACGTCCATCCCTTTTATAACACCCTTATCGATATGACCTTTTTTTGATAATTTAACCCACAACTATTGACTAATCAATCATAAAACGATCTGATTTATCTATTTTTTTGTTAAATAACGCTCTGTCACATTGGTAACAAACGAATTTCTTAACGATAATTCGTGCTTCTAATTCTATATATGATTTTAAGTATTTATTTTACGTATTATGAGAAATTGATGTTTCATATTCGGCGGGAAATCTTCATATTTTGACCTGACTTTGCCGCCTTTCTTTCGCGTCGTTTCCGCTTTCGCATTGGAAAGCGAAATAATATAACTATTTTATTTCAATTTTATTTATTGATAGTATTTTTATCTAGTAATTCCTCTATTTTAATTAAGTGTTTCTAAATTTCCTCATTTTAACTATTAAATTTTATTTTGACTGGCAATTATTTGGTGAAAATTCTTTGGACATCATCGATTCGGCTTTCTTCCATCGATGTCGATTATGTTTTCCAATTTCTCTTAATAATAAATTAAATGTTCTTCAAATGACTTTATCAATATTGCTATTAATTCTCCCATAATTCCTACTATTTAATGAACCCCTTTTTATATTTCTTTGAAAAACCAATCGGTCGACTTTTTTAAGACCATAAACATGCTTCTATTGTCTATTTGTCAATTATTGATATTTACGTCGATTTTTCGTAAAAATCTCAAAATATGCTAATTTCTTGCCAAATATTCCTGATTGTCTATATTTAAACCCCTAATAATGTCCTTAACTCTCAAAAACTACTCAAAACCCCTTTATTTATGTGACTCTGGCACTGCGCTCTATAGTTTAGCAACGGCCCTTCTTTCATCTGTCAGTTTTTTAGTTCCTAATTAAATCGCTAGATGTCACTATGATCTTTTTCAAGTACAATTTAATTTTAAATTCGATTAATCTATTTTCGGTTAGCTTAGAGCTGCTAAGCGATCATGTGATGATTTTCAGATCATTACAAAATGTATAAGTTAATGTTAGTTAGTTATGTAAAAACATTACAATTATAAAATAAATAAATATATTTATTTTCTATATATTTTATAGACGTATTTTAACTAATTGTTATATATTTAGTTATTATTATAAATGATCATTTATTATTGGTATTATATATTATTATTATTATTATACATTATTATTTAGTATTATTTACTTATAGTTCTAATATTATTTTGGTGTAGTGAGAGTTTTTTATTTTAACTTGATTTGATTCAAGTTTATAATAATTTGTATTGATGTTCTCCTTAGAACAGGCTCTGCCTAGTTAAAAGCAATACAAGTTATGTTAAGTGCTAACGGTGTATTTTTTTGTGGACCAATAGCGGGTTGAAGCGAGTAGTGTCAACATGTTCAAAAATAGACTAGACGGACACCTTAAACAGAAATTGTAGTTGTACTCAGTTTCATATTCAGACATATCAGCAATCATGTTGCCTGTCTGTAAATGTAATAATAATAATAATAATAATAAAAAAATTAAAAAAAAATGATCAGAATAGGTGTATGTATAAATAATTTAATATTATTAAATAAATTCACGTATAGTAAATTCTATACGTAAAGAATTTACAGAAGCTGGTCGATTATTAAAGAACAACAAAGGTTTCACTTAATAGATCAGCCGCCGATAACGAATAATGTCGTAAAAGCCGTATAAATAACCTACCATTTAAAATTGCCAAAAGTACTTTCCCCTTCGAGTTCTCAACCGAGGCACTCATCTTGTTGGGACGCCGGCAAAGGTCGACTGAGAGAGCTCGTGAGGAAATTTAATAAAATTACTTGAGCTGAGAACCTTTCCCCTCTTGTTTACTTTGGTAACAGAGCCGTGTCAGTTTGACGCTTGATTTGGGTATCTAGGTATAATAATATTGCTTCAGAATGTAAAAGGTACAGCAATGGGCGAGGTGAAATAATATTTTCTTCTTTGGATACATTTATTGAGAGTTTTCGTGAATAGAAATTTTGAAAACATTATTCTAGAGACCTAGTAGTATGCCACCGATTACTAAATGTGTTGATGTTGATGATGGTGATGATGTTGCAGTCTGTCGCTACAATAAACTAATTGGTAAAACAAGACAACAACGGTTTATTTATAAAAATATGAGAACGATCTACCAAAGAGCAAAATAATATTTTATATAGGTAGCCCAGCAATGGCGAACGGCGGCCCACAGGCAATATTTAATTTCAGGACCGTAAATTTCTTTGGATTCGTGACCGTAAGAATCTGCACATTCTGTCCCTCATTTTTGTAGCGGAGGGACAGGATGTGCAGATTCCTTTGTGATTCCAGAGGACATTGCTGTCCTTAACAATCCAATTAGGTAGTCATGGATAAAAAATATCCTCTTAGGTAGTCATGGCTTTCCAATCCGTTCCAGTAAGAATTATATTATTGCGATCCCTCCACATCATTCTTCTTTTTCAACAAACTCTTTCACCGTCGATACAGCTAATTATGAAACCAGCTTCCACTTAATATTCGAAATGTTACGTCGATTACCACATTTTGAGTATCTTTGAAAAAACATTTTGAGATCATAAACCCCTAGTTCCTTTGTCCATCCCATTCCAAGAGTTCCTTGTGTATTGCCATGTTTTGAGTTTACTCCTTAAGTATCGATTGCATTTAAAGCCCCTCCGGTACAAAAATTTGATGGGTAGAAAAATCGAGCGTTAACAAAAATCGTTATATTTTATAAATGAATTAATGGTAGCGTAATCTAAGCAGAATATTTCAAAATTAAATAATTTTTCGTAACATAGTAATATACGTATTTCACAATAGATGACATCACATGTATTATTCTTTAGAAACAATGTTAGTATAAATATTATCAGTGTTCAGTCTGCTATAAAAATATCAACAATTAATAATCGAATCGATACAAAAAAGATATGTTAAGCGGTTAAATTTCACTTCTTTCACTAAGCCCAGCTCTTATGAGGAATCCTTAAAAGCCCACAAGTTAATGTCATTGGAGAGCCGTAGAGTCTTGATCGATGCCGTATTCTTGCATGGGTTGGTTAATAATTCCATCGATGCGAACGCGATTTTGGAGCGCATTGAATTTTATGTTCCTCCTCGCCCTGTTCGATCGCATCGACTATTTCATCTCCCTGTGGTGAAAACCAACGTATCTCAAAATGCATATCTATACAGAGCGTATCATAGATATAATACTGACTTTTTAATTGTGGACATATTACACTCATCAAAAATCTCTTATAAGAACTCAATAAAAAAAATCTAGATGATCTATCTAGATGTCTATCTAGATGTCTATCTAGTCTATCTAGATGATCACAAAACATTTACACATATTATATTTCATTTAATTTAGTTCATGGACATAATTTTATATCAAGTATATTCATTATAATACCTATATATCATACCTAAAATTAAATATAAATATATTTATATACATACATAATATATTTTTATCTATTTTGCCTCTTCCTTTCACCTCACTTCCCATCCTGATTCCCCCCATTCTCAAGCGAAAACAATATAAAATTATATTGCGTTGATTTTGTATACTTTATATTCGGAATCACATTAATGGATTTTTGTGACTTTTAAATAGGTTTTTATTGCATTGTATGTAGTTCTGTTTGGTTCCAGAATAAAATAACATAAAATAAAATAATTAATTTGTAAAGCTTTGGAATTTAAGGTATATTTTTATTTATATCAATATTGATATTTATATTTATATACAGTGAAGTGAATAAAGGTATACAATATTGTAAGACATGGAAGAAACCTATTGCTTTTAAAATCCTTTATGAAGAAAACTTTTCCTATTGTATATTAAATGACAACCGCACTTAAAGTAAACTCCAGTCACGCGTCGGAGCTGACACGCAAATTTTTTTGTTTGTTTTTCAATCGTATTTACTTATTTCTGTATTTATTAACGTTTATTTTATTTGCACCATATTATATTTATTAACACCCTGGTTGACTTAAGACACTGTTGAAATACACAAAGAAACCGCCAATTGTTCATTTTTAACTAGTTTAAGATTATTGATAAATCATTTTCAGTCATTCACTAATCTGTATGGCCCCCTGTCGTCCATTATCTCCCTTCCGCAGATGTGGGTATTGCTTGGTGTGGAGTAGCGGTTGATGCGGGTTGATGCGGTATATGTGGTACTTAAGACTACGAAGCGTAAGATACGTTATCGGAGAAATTTGTATCGAGACTGCCAACATATTCCACTAAAATAAGTGTGGGAAACGGATGATGGTAGACGAAATGTTGAGAGGAGGCGTATATTGTAAAATATATGGTGGGAAAGTCGCCCAACCATATTTAGATATTAGTATTTATAATATTGTGAGGGAACCCCTCACTAGCCCCTCCTATGGCGGGGTAAAATTTCTGCCCGGGATAGTTTTGCGCATAACTTTTAAACTACTATACAGATCGTAAAAAGAATAACTGCAAAATGATCACATTGAAATTTGAAATATTATAACGTTACAACATTATCTCGCAAAACAATTAAGATAATAATGAATAAATATTACAGTTAGCACAGCGCGGAAAGCGTCTAACCAAAAATGGTTAGCTCACATAGGAAGGGCTAGACTCCAAGTTATTTGATGTGAGGTGGTGGTGTCAACTTGCGGGTTATCTCCGTATTAAAAGTCGATTTAAAGTGTATCAGAAGGTATTTATTGAGAGTTAGATATTGCCAGTTTGTAACGCTTCCCGAATAGGATATATATTGACGCGGATGTAGTAGCGATTTGCCTGAAGGCATGGATAAGGATTGTACTTGTGCTCCGAGTATCTCGTACTGGGCAAGGCTCGAGTCTGTGGGAGTACAGACTGATGCGTCTCGCCTCGATAAGGAAAGGAAGGAAAAGGTACCCAAGAAGCCGGACCCGTTGACCTGCCTCGTGAGAGTGGTGCCGGGTATGCCGTCGCTGTCTTGGAGGACGTGATCACTCGAGGAATGATACTTTGGTCGTATTTTCGCCGCTTTATATAGGTCGCAAAATGATGCAATCCAAAATATTCCGAGTAAAAGTGTTGTTCTATGTCTCTGATTTGACACAGTAGTTAAAATCGTGCTGATTCATCGCTGCACGAGGTAGAACAATGGCTGAATTTGTGCCAGTGCATTTCACTGGAAATCAATCCATTTGTTGACTGCATGTAACGATACTTAAGGGTCGTTACAATATCATAATCCAATTCAAATTCAGCTTTTTATATTGTTAGGATTGAAGCCACAGAACATGTCTCTAAGCCGAATTTTAAAAACTAAGGAACTTGCAAAATAAGCACTTTTGGAAGAGTAGCAGAATAAATTAATGAATATAGTAAAATTGTTTATTTTACCTTATTAGTAGCTGCCACGCATGCTCCAGCTTGTATGAAACACTTCACAGCATCCAAATGTCCATGCCATGTAGCCATTAGTAGTGGCCTCATCCCATACTGTTGAGATAGAGATGGCAATTGAGCATACTCGTATATTCCCAAATGAGGCATACTCTCTTTAGTTATTATTCAAAACTGTGATCTGTTCTACTTTATACATCCCCTAATTATTACTAAATAATAGTACAGAGTTGACTACGTAAAGCAATGTATGCAATGGCCTCACTTCACTTCACTAATAAGCCGGTACAGCAGTAGTTTGGGGGCCCAAAATGGAACTTCTGCCTACGATCGACGTTCCATCCAATTCTGTTAGGAAGCTAAGGAAGCCGAAAAAAATGGTCTCAAAACTGATCGACGATTTTGCAGAGCGCAAACCAAGACGAAAAGATTTCTAGAACTGTATTTGTTCATACTCTTTATAATACCTTAAGTAGTTAATTTAAATATGCAAGCAGTACGGATATTATCCATTTTTGTATCCGACTGCATTTATCACAGGCATGGTTGGCTATAATTCTCTCTGTCTCAGAAGAGAAATACTGACCAAGTAATATGTTTTTAATCTAATTCGTGGTAAAACTGATAACCCTAGCTTACTAGCCAAAATGGATCTTTTCATATCAAATAATTATCTGCGTGCTCGATCGCACCATCTTTTCGCGGAGCCGTTCTTGCGCACTAACCTTACGATGTAGAACTTGTTGGCGCGTGCTTTGCACTCGATGGCACCAGATTTCGATATTTTTACCGCCAACCCTCACTTGTTTAAATTGCAAGCTATTCATTATTTATTCTTATATGATAGCTAGTATTATAAGCGTCATTCTATTTGTATAGTTACGGTAATATCTTTTTTTAATTTCACTTCTCAATGCCTTGGTTTTACTGATATGTTGATTAGTAATAAGTGAATAAACAAAATAAATAAATAAATAATTAAATATGTAGATATGCAAAATATGGTACATTTGTAATAATATTACGTGGGTATTTTTCAGTTTCGCAATTGGTTGTTCTACTCAAAATAAAATAACAAAAACTAACATTATTTGTTTTAAAAATCTCATTACCATTCAAAGGTGGAGAAATATAATTCAATAATTAACGACAAAGCGTCAAATGTTTCGAACTTTCTCTCGCAAAAATGCTCCTATGTGATCCCGCTGAAGTTCTTGAGGTTTTGTGTCACAACATGTTCGAGGCAATGCTTCAAATGAATACGACTTGTTTTAATGTAGGTATAATATAAATATGTATTTCAGCTAGGTAAACAGTAGCTTTATCCTATATGCCATAATGAAAGTAAGTAAGTTGGGGGAGGGGCCTTTTGTTCAATTTTGCACTGGGGCTATTTTTTTATAAGTTGCGCCCTTGATATGAAGCTCTACAATTATATTTAGAAATACGCTACGGATTCGACACTGGAAGCATAACAAATAGTTCCAGGAATCGCTTCAGTTTAACGAACAGCTCTGAAAATAGACCCACGCATCAATAAGGACTGTACCGAGAAATTCACTCAATATGACTATATATGGTCAGACATCATGACGCGATGTGCGTCATTCAACCTTTTCACCTAAACATTGCGCCGTCTCATATAAGCCGACCGTGACGCCCCTACAGACATTGTATACGGGAGGTGTCGATTACAATGGGCGATTCCGTTTCACCCCAGGGAGTTATAACGACATCGATCCATTCTGTCTCCCATGGAGTGAACGTAAAATACTTTGCGGACAATACAATCCACAATCGAACTACGCTATCGCCAAGTCCCGAAAGAGTCTTACTACCAGATTTGGATAGGTTTCTCCATGCCCCATCCCCATGGTCCCAGATTCGAAGTCGCTTGCGCGGCCTCTACCTGATGTGAGCGGTAATTCAGTTTGAATTTATCGCGGACCGTGGCGCTCTTTGCCCGTCAATATCACACGAGACCGGCAGGCCAACTGTCTAATTTCTAACGTAGCTGAAGTCCGTTTAAATACAACGCCCGCTGCTTAGGAAACGTACGTCTCCACACTCCCCCGGCTATTCGCCAGATCGCGCAAACGATTGACCGAAGTTGCACGGTGAGCAAACCGCCCAGTTCCCGAGGTGTTCCCCCCGGAACGAAACCTCCGATTCCACCTGTCTACGACTGCCACAGGCAGTGTTCTCATTGGCCATTCCATGAATTGAGCCGACCTAGGAAAACAAAGGTAGGTCATCAGGCCCAAGCTGCACGGATCGATACATATTCCGTAGAGTCAACCGCTAGACAACAACACTTTTGTGCTTTTTCACCGGCAGGAGTGCCCGCGCGTTAGCCATTACTTATTATAAAATCTTACAATTAATAAATACATTAATATAGCGAATCAAGAAACTGTTTTAATATTGCTATACATACACTTTATCGAATAATGTGTCCATATCATAGTGTCCAATGTTATTAAAAAAAATTAAAACGTATATTTTCAGCAATATTATGTACTAGCTGCGCCCAGCGGTTTCACCCGCGTGGTGATGGAAAATTGTGATAATGATGATAGAAAACCATATATCATTATAAATTATAGCCTATGTGTTATCTGATGTGTAAGCTATATTATTATAAAGTTTCATCAAGATCCATTCAGTAGTTTTTGCGTGAAAGAGTAACAAACATCCATACATACATACAAATTTTCGCGTTTAATAATATTAGTAGGATAGTTGGATAGAATTTAAATTTCGAATGTCAATTTCTTAGATTTTTTTCCTACTTACTTGACAGTTATCGTTATATTTTAGATAATTCACACTATATCTTTATAAATTATAGCCTATGTGTTATTCTGATGTGTAAGCTATATTATTGTGAAGTTTCATCAAAATCCATTTAGTAGTTTTTGCGTGAAAGAGTAACAAACATCCATACATACATACAAACTTTCGCGTTTATAATATTAGTAGGATGTACATGCAGATTGATAACCATAACTACATGCTAAAAAAACAAAAACTACGTTATAGAACTACAGACTTCGGTAAAAAAAACTTGATTTTCAGGACGTACCTTTGTTATAGTTGGCTATCTTTGTTATAGCTAATCTAAACTCTAAGAAGTAGTATATGGTAATGCATATTATGTACTAATTATTTACTGGAGTATTTAATGCAGTTGGTCATAGTAAGGCAGTATATACTAATGCATACATATATATGTAAGTAAGTAGTTACCAAATGATGTAGCCATTATTCTATGTTTAGAAGCATTTCCTGGTATTCGTTATTGAAACTATATAAGGATTTCGATCATAACCTAGCATGTATAAATAAAAAAAATAAAAATAAATATATATCGAACGTTTATTGTCAACATGGCTAATGTTGACAATAAACGTTCGATATATATGCAAAACTCGTAAAAGAATGCCATACAATGTAATGCTATGAAAGTAGCTGAAGTAACCTAATTTATTAGGGATATTTATTACGTCGCTTGATCTTAAGTACATTGTAAGGTTCCGGGTTCGATTCCCGGTTGGGTTAGTATTTTTATTTGGGATAAAATTAAAGGAATTGCATTTGAAGTTTGTCGATAGATTTCTATAACAAGACACATATGCTACACGCACACACACCTACGAGTATAACACTTTATTGTAGGCTTTGTCAGAGATTTTCATATGACATATGACAATAAACCCGCCCATTGTGAAATTGCACAATAACGAGTTGAAACAAACAAACAAGGTTAATTGCCTGATTTTACAGCAAAACTCACAGTCGCCATAGTTCATAATCGATTATATCAGGGTGGTTGTTAAAAGGGTTTTGACTCCTATGTTGAGGTACTCCCGAATTCTGTAGAGGGCCTTGAGCCGAGCGAATCCCCTCACCCAACTCTGGACATCAACGATGTAGTTGTATTAGAAAGCCTATCTTGGCATTCGTATGCTTCAGTTTAGTTTTAAAGACGCTTCAATTCAAAATGACGGTTATTAATCCATTGAAACCCCATATTTGCACGATTTTATTTTGTGATATCTCTATTCTATTCATGAAGATATAAGAAGAAACAAGGAATATGGATTGGCGCACCATAGCATAATTAGATACGATAAATAGTCTTGATTATCGATCTACTAGGATATACTTTTTTAAAACTGAAAAGATCAAAGTAAATGCTACAATCTACAAAGAAAACAAATAAAAGAAAATTCATAATATCGTCTGTGGTCATGTTAAAAGAAACACCGAGCAGAAAAGCTAAAGATTGAAAGCCAATATTACCCCGGCTATACAGAGAGAGAGAGAGAGAGAGAGAAAAAAAATTCTGATCAATTATGGCGTTGCTGCTATCTACTTTGAAATCCACAAACTTTGTTCAGTCAGTATAAAATACTGAGTATAGATATATACAAAATGATGCTCAGGACTTTGTGGACTGAAGAAGTTCGTAACGAATTGGTATTCCAAAGAATAGGAGAGCTGGAAATCTAAAGACGATTAAACGATAGAAATTTGAATTCTATGGACATGCTATAAGAGGCAGCATATGCGACCTTCTGCAAGTTGTTATCCAGGGCAAAAGGTACAATGCAAGAACTGAGTGGGCTAAACAATTTGAGGCAATGATTTAGAAGGGGCACGAATTTCTTGTTTCGAGCAGCTGAATATAAAGTCGAGTCAAGTATGATTATAGCCAACCTCCAAAGAGAAAGAGAAGCAGAACTGGACCTGGCGAAGAAAAAGAAATAATGAATCACCATCTTTATTACGTAGAACTATTTATTATTCTGTGGTATTTTATAAAGCAGCTCCTTAATGCTTTTATGTAACCTGCAAGAGAGAATGCCTTAATCAAGAGAGCATGCTGTAGTAAGAGCTATGCAATTTCATACCTTGTCCCTGGCCTCGATGTCGCAGTTCGCTTTGACAAGTAATTTAATAATGTCTGTGCTTCCTCTACTCGCCGCCCAGTGAATTGGCGCTCGTCCATACTGTAAAAACGAAACATATAAATATGTTAAAAGGAATAAAAAACACGACTGACGTAACAAAAAGTGAACTACTGTATCTATAGTTAATTTTATTGCGGTTTTTATGAAATATTTGTTGTATATGTATTTATCCATATAGATACGTATATATTTTGGGAATTTACTCAATCAGACTTTTCATTTGACACTAAACACGATATATTTATGATAATTTCTTGACATTTGGAGATTTTGAAATTTAGACAACTATTTACCTCATATTTGGACAGTTGAGGTACCTGATGGCACTCGAAATGACATAAAGACTCTAACAACATCATACACTCTTAAATTGGTTCAAGCGTTTATAATTTATGGGGAATAAAAGAACGGTAAACATACATAGTTGAACCCTCAACACATTACACACCTTTTTTGTTGAGCAGTCGTGAATAAAAAATTTAGATTAATAAGGATTTCAAATGTATGTATCTTGGAAAAAAAATACTTGTAAGTTTTGACCTTACTGCCAAGCTATTTTTTAGCTAATATGTATTTACTATACTACTAAGAATATAAAGATACAATTCTGCTCTATATTAATGTGTCAAAATATTTAATTAAGTATTCACATTATGGCTACAAAAAAATATGCGAAAGATTAAAAAAGGATTTAAAAAACTTGTTGCTCCAATTTCTAAAGTAACTTTATTTTTAATAAATATATCCGTATTTTTAAATACTCTATTGCATTGTACAATACATAGTTTCTCTACAATTCCAAAATGAATGTAAAAAAAAGCCAAAGAAATAAGTTTATTTCAGTTTTTGTTTTCATTCAATATACTGTACTGTAATCATTTATTCAATGTTTTTATTCAATGTACTAATTTACAAAGAGATTACACGGCAAAGAACCGCCAAAAACCAGTGACCACTTTTTTGGCACTATTATTGTCAAATACAATTTTGGTTCTATATAATTCATTTTTTTTTGTTGGTATTTCTTCGATCTTTGTCGTTCACGTCCCTGGCGTTTCAAAAAAGAGAAAGAAAAAGATAGGCAGAAAATAGGTAAGCCGTATTTCCTTTAGGGGTAGCCGATATACATAAATCCTTAATTTGTTGGATAAATAAAATGTCCCAAATTTTGACGTAGGATAACCGTCTTGAATTAAAATAATCCTAATAATAAATATAGCCCTCAGGTTATATATAGTAGCTATAGTAATTAAAGAGACTGTTGAGAAATATATGTATTTTAAATAGAATAGAAAACGAATTAACAGCGTGAAATTTGTAGGACCCGACGTTTCGGTAACGTTGCAGCCGCCGTTGTCTATGGTAGACTGAACAGCTGTCAGTCCGTTGTTTTGCGGGTAGGCCGCAAACCGCTGCCGCCACTGCGTAGGTTATAACGGTGGTGGGGGGCCGGGCTCGGAGCGCGGGAATTATGAAAATCCGACTTGCACACAACACTCACTGTATCCTGTTTTACGTCTTTTCGTTCGGCGTTCGGCGGCGGGAACATTTTAAGAAGAGGGTTCCACGTAGAAGAGAGTTTGTAGCCGTCGTCTCTATTGAAGTTCGGAGTTCTTCTTATTTCAATGGCTTCCCGGATCATGCGAGGAAAGTAGAATTGTTCCTTGGATAGAACAATGGGATTTTGAAACTGCATCCAGTGGTTACTTCCGCTATCCAATATATGTTCGCAGATCGCCGATTTTTCTCGCTGAACGTTTTTAACAGCTTTGATGTGTTCTGTCAGTCGCGTGGCTATGGGCCGTTTCGTTTGTCCAACGTAGGCTAGACCGCAGCTGCATTCGACTTTATACACACCCGGGGTTTGCAGTGGTATTACATCCTTTACAGGCCTCAAAAATCGAGCTATGTTTTGGGTCGGTTTGAAGATCGTTTTTATATCGAGTCTGTTTAGCATCTTACTTATTCGATCAGTCACGCCCTTGACGTATGGTAAGAATGCTCTTGATCTGATCTTGATGTGATCAGACCCGATGTTTTGTATATGCATTCAGTTATGATAGCCCGTTCTAAGTTTCACCATGACACGGCTGCTGCACCCAGGGTTGCCACCCTACGATGGTACTTCTCAACGCTCAACAGACCAGACACGAAATTTTGTATCTGCATTCAATTAGGACAGCCCGTTCTAAGTTTTGTGGGGGTGGCCACCCTGTACTAGACTCCAATTGCTCGTGAGTGAAGGGTGGTTCTCATCAAGGGTTTTCTCCGTATTGAAAGTCGATGTTGCTGAAGTTGAAGTGATTTATTCAGAAGGTATGTGATCGGTTGCCAGTTTGTAACGCCTTGATTGATAAGTCGCAGAGTGTGTATTGTGTATGCTCGAAGTATATGTCGCAGTTGTGTAGTCGCGGAGCGAGGCTTGAAGATCGGTATCGCGGATAATGTAGTGACTGTTTGATGATGATGATAACGAGATGTAATCGCGGTTGTTGTCGACTCGAAGATAATGAAGAGCGCGAGTACTCGTGGACGATGCGGTTAACTGCCGCCAGAGGATGATGATGATGTGTAATCGCAGTGCTGGAGCGGGCGACGGCCGCTTAGAGGATGATGAATGATCGATCGAATGTATGGCTTTATATATCGTGTGTATGATGCAATGTTCAATGCGTGGGGGAAAACTAACTGTGTGAAATTGGATCGATCAGAAGAAATGGAATTAGTCATCGGCTGAGTGTGCGTTAATTGTCGAAATGATATAGAATTCAATGCTAGTTGACGCGTGTTATATTAAGTGTGTTTGCAGTTTCGATTCTAGAGAATTTACTTCTTTTGTTGACTGATATGTGGGCGAAGTCCTCACAGTTTCACCAATACAGGACTGCGGCACCCAGGATTGGCTTTCAACGAGGTAACTCCTCAACGGTCAACAGCACCGACACGATATTTTATATATGCATTAAATTATGATAGCCCGTTGTAAGTTTCACCATGACATGGATGCTGAACTTAAGAAATTTTGAAGTCGGTTTTTATTTTGTAATTTTTTTAAATTATTATTTCTCGTGTCTATTTTCAATCAACTCCTATCTTTTGCTAGTTAGGCGATCGGAAATAAGTGACAACTTACAAAATAACGATAAACTAAGCAAAAGGAAAACCATCATCCTAATTCCTAATTCTATTGACCGTGTCAGTTACTAACAACGCGAAACCTACCCCAGTAAAATGGCAGCATCTTTCAGGTTTTATGTGTGTTATTAGATTGCTCACTGTTTGCTTTACGTTCCGCCGCTTTTTCCCTATCATCCCAGTCCATACTCCCCCCCCATCCCCTTCCTTCATCCTCTACCGCCGCGCCGGTTTCGCTCTGCACGTGATACATTATTAATAGTAATATCGTCGGATGCTGCGCCAGAGGCCGGATAATCAAAGTTTTAGTCCGACTTCGATAGGATGGAAGAGAGTTGAATCCCTAATTTGTGTCAGTGGACGTAAATGCTTCTTCTGTATGAGTATTTTGTAAACACTTGACAAATAACTCGTTTACAGACAGACTATAGTGAATAAATGAAAATTAAATTAATTATATACCGTTTTATTCCATCTATTTGTAGGCAATATTTATTATGATACATATTGACGTCAATGTATGTAATTCTACTGAAAATATCACAGGAGATATTCTTGTTTGTGAAATTATTTATGTTATATTTCCAAATTATTTATGGTATAGTATATGGTTCCAAGTAAATAAATTGTTGCTTAATGTAAATAAATCAAAAGCAATATGCTTATCTTTGCGGCTATTTTTTTTGTTTTTAAATTCTAATTTGCAAACTACTTTTTTCATTTTTTAAACAATAATGTCATTTCGCTTTTTATTACTATATTGAAAATGATTGCCCTGGAATAAGTTATTATTTATTTATATCATCACATATAAGCGTGACATAACTTGCTGTGAATTTATTGATTTTTATAATACATTTTATTCCATATTTCACGACTGCCTAACAAAAAAAGAGTGTAATGTGTTAAGGGTTCATATATGTATGTTTTCCGTTTTATTACACCATAACTTCTACAAGCTTGAACCGATTTAGAAGTATGTAGTATTGCTAGAATCACTATATCATCCCGAGTGTTATAGGGTATCTTAACTGTCCAAATATCAATGAGTAATTGTCTAAATATCCAAATGTCAATAAATTAACATAAATTTATCGTGTTTAGTGTCAAATGAAAGGTATGACTGAGTACATTCCAGAAATATACATGTGTATATGGATAAATACATAAACTACAAGTATTTCATTAAAAAACACGTAATAATAGTAATCATAAATAGAATAGTTCACTTTCAGTAACGGCAGTCGTGTTTTTTATTATTTTTAATATATTTGCTTTTTAAAGTGTAGATAGTACCTACTTTTTATGTTACACTTCTTGGAAACTCTGTAAATTGCCATAGCAAATAAATAAAAAAAAATATATGGATGAATTTCTCTTATAAGATGAACTATCACAAAAAGAAGACAATTTGCTGAAACGACTCTCCATCCAGTTTCTTGCCTAAATATCTTATGAACACAATTTCCAGCGACCCGCCAAGCCTGAATATTCAAAGGGCCCGTTGCCGTGCTACTTGTAGGGCGCTCTGGCTTAACGATCCCTTTGAGCACGTCGCGGGCCTCGTGCATTAGCCTAATTGAGCGTCTAGCAACCGTTATATTGCTGGTTTGTAGTTTGTTAGCGTCTAACTAACGGTATGCCTAGGGTCTAGGTTTGGGGATCGAACGATTTTCGTTGCTATTATCATTTAATTTTGTAGTATTGCTGTCGTCGTTGTTTATATAGGTATTTATTTATTTTTTGCAGTACACTTATAATGAGTTACGATGGCACCTACATATTGATGCTTTATGTGATAAATTGGGAAGAGCGTGCTATGCACTCTATCGCATCGCTTCATTTCTCGATTTATCCGCGCTGCGCATGCGTTACTTTGCATATGTTCGTTCACAGTTAAAGTACGGCGCGGAGCTATGGGGGCGAGCAGCTGACAGGCAGAGGGCCTTCGTTATGCAGAAGCGTTCAGTCCGCTCAATAGCGCGTGTGGCGCTTGATACGCCAACTAGGCCTCTGTTTAGAGATCTCTGCATCATGACGCTGTCGTCCATTTATATAATGGAAGTAGCACTATTCGCTCGCAGAAATCCAACAAGATCCCGTAGCATACTAGGTTCGGTAAGTCATACATTATCCAAGTCGGAGAGGCTAGCCTATATCGCTGGCCCAGCGGTTTACAACAAACTCAGCGAGCACATTAGGCAAGCGCAATCTCTTAACCCTTCAGGCCTCGCGACTCGCGGTTAACCCTCAGTTTGACTGCGATATCGCAGTCGCGGGGCCTGACGGGTTAATGTGTTTAAGAGACGCCTCAAGACTTACCTCACAGATAAGGCGTTTTACTCACTGGAGGAATATTACTCGAGTGAAGTCTAAAATACTTTGGTGGCTAAAGTGTTTAATGATATCTTTGCATTTTGTTTTGTATATCCTCTATTTACATTATTATTGTGTTTTGTATATCCTCTTTTTACATAATCTTCATAAGTAGGATATTTATAATCACTTAGAGGACTATATATAGTAGCGCAAAAATGTATTTTAAAAATAATCGCACGTAAACCGTATCGATTTCCGTCAGACACTCTTTACATCCAGTCCGAGGTTTTGGATGTAAGACAGCTTTATATTCGCATGGCCCTAATATATAGTAAAAATAAAATGACCCCTTATAATCAACAACGAGTTGGAAAGACGAGAGCAACAAAAACTGGTGATATAATAGTGCCAAGAACTTACACAGCATTTGGCCAGCGCCATTTCACCTTCATTGGCCCTAGAATGTACAACAATCTTCCCGAAGCAATTAAAAGTAGTGAGAACACATCCACTTTTAAAAAATCACTAACCGATTGGTTGTTGGAGGTGGGTAGGGACGGTTTAGGGAATATGCTGACTGTTGTATTTTGAATGATAGTATTTAGTACTTAGTATTTAGTTTTTACCATGATAATTTATATGACTATTATAGGTATCTAAGCGTTATATCAATATGTAATTGATTTATATATGTATATTATTTTAGTTTCAATTTTTATTTATTTTGGTTTTATTATTATTATCGTTTACATACATACATTCACTCTATCTCTTTAAGTTATTGACTGAGTTTTTTAAGAATAAAGAAACACACCATAAAAAGTTTTCAGATACACAAACTAAAAATACGAGAAATAAATTAAACGTTTTTATACCATGTATTAAATTAAACAGCAAGGCAAGACACAAAATACTCCGAGACATATTACTTATAACAGGCTACCAGAAAGTTTAAAAACAATTCAAGTGGAAAGCTTATCCAAAAAGTTACTTGAAGAATTCTTATTAGACAAAGCTTTTTACTCGATCGATGAGTTTGTTAATTTTAAATAATTTTAAAATTTTTTTGGCCATTTTTTTGTCAATTTTAATTAGCATTTTTTAATTATTCTGACTTTTTCTGATTTTAATTTCTTGATTATTTTTATTAATTATTTTAATTTGTGGTTTTAGTAAATACATCTTAAAAATGATTTTGATGCCCTAACAGCAATAATGAAGTAACTGTACATATGTACTGGTGATAAATTTAAATATTGTAAAAACGGACTAATAGACTGTAATTTAAATGTACCTAAATATTAAGTCTCTACAATCTGTTAAGATTTTTTTTGGAAATAAATTGAAATTGAAAATTGAAATTGAATATATATCATATATGTATGTGTATGTGTGCATATATGGATATATCCCTATATAGGCGTATATGGCTATATATATATGTATATATATGTATATATATATATATGTATATATATATATATATATGTATATGCTACGGGCTTTTTCACTTCTTATGTGCTGGAATATCTACCACACAGTACAAACAACTCTCAAGTGTGGATAAAGCAAGCTGGAAATGTTCCCCCTGCAAAATCAGCGATCCTCGTTCGATGCGAAGCGATACTGTTAAAACCATTAACCAAACAACAAAAGCTTCTTCGCTGACCCCCACAAATACATCGAAGGCAGCGGCCGTGTCAACAGGTGGCTCATTAACTAGCATTGACCAGCTCTTAGAACAAATGCAAATTAGTATGGTGAATATGAAAAGCGACATCTTAGGAGAACTACACGAGGCCCATAAGGAACTGCTGCAATCATTGAGTAGTCGAATAGAGGAAAACAATCGAAAATGCGACCAACTTAAGGCAGAAAATGCAAAAATCCTGGAAACCATCACATTTGTCGCAAAACAGTATGATAATGTAGTGGAAAAGGTAAAAGAGATAGAGCCGTTAAAAAAGAAGTGTGAAGACCTCGCTGCAAATAATAAAGTCCTTATTGACAAAATAGAAAATTTGGAAAACAAATTCGAAGAGATGGATCATTTATCTAGGAGAAATAACTTAGAATTTCGAAATATACCGGAATCCAAGAATGAAAATCTCGAGGAAATACTTGAAAAAATTGGTTTCGTCATTGGTTGCCCTCTACAGTCTGGAGACATAGAAAATATCTATCGCGTGTCTTCAAGGGTACCTGCTGGAAAAAGAAAAACAATTATTGCCAAATTTACCTCAAGATTACTCTGTGACAAATTTCTAAAATCTGTAAAATTATACAACAAGGCGGCAAGAACTAAAGAAGAAAAGTTAAATTCCGAAGTAATTCAGCTATTCGGGAAAACACCTATATTCGTATCCGAACACTTGACGCCCAAAATGAAATTCCTGTATGCTGAGGCCAGGAAATTCGCACGTGAAAATAACTACAAATATTCTTGGACATCTTTTGGCAAGATTTATCTACGGAAAGACGACAATCAGAAAATCATACATATTTCAAACACCCGTATGCTAAATGAATTATTATTGTGATGGGCAGTAGCCTGTTCTGATGAGTTCGCCATATCCATTTTTACAGTAATTTTTACACAAGTTCCTTCCAACCATTTTCTATTACGATTTTGTTACGCGAAATATCCGCTTATTATATTTACTCTAATCAAATTACTTTACCTTATAGATAATTTTACTACACCTTATATATGTATTTTTACTTACAAAGATTGTATGTCTTTTTCACACCATGAACACCCGATATATGACCATATATATGGCAACATCATTTATATTAATTCATATTATTCCATCCAGATTTTTAATTCCATCCAGATTTTTATTTTTACTTACAAAGATTGTATGTCTTTTTCACACCATAAACACCCGATATATGACCATATATATGGCAACATCATTTATATTAATTCATATTATTCCATCCAGATTTTTAAAAATATGAATAAATATTCTAAAGTACTGTTATTCATGATATTATATTACTATTATATTTTATGTATTACGAATTATCTTATTTTCAATAAATTATCTTATTTACGAAATGGAAACATATTTAATTTTAATATTATTTCTGTGACACTTATTTTTACTACTTTCGGCTATATATTAATATTAAATATTCTATTTAAATTGTATTATATTACAACTATTTTTATATCCCAAATTTTATAGATATTTTTATTTTACTGTCTCTTGGTCCCTAAAATACCAAGGTTTTCCCTTAAAAGTACGAGTGTGTGCAATTTTATTTGCTTAGTTTCCTATGTGTTTTCTCAGGATCGCCATGAATATTACTCCATCTACCCAGTTAAACATTTACAATTATTTGGCATAAAGCAATTGAATTACTTTTATCATTGTCATATAAAATACATTATGATCATTTTATCATTTGACTTTTACCATTATTTCCCGATTATCTTTTTATTTGACTATTATATAATTTTTAATTTGACTATCACGATCATTTTATTAACTCTGCAATTACTTTTATTTGATTATCGACTATTTTTATTTTTTCCTAAAATGTTGTCTTTTCAACGATTATTATTTAAGTATTTTATGAAATCGATTATCAAACGGTCATTGCTAACATTACCAAGACCACTTTCAAGTTTCCACACTGCTATAATTAATCTAAACGTCCTAAATGCCGCATATTTTATAATCAAAAAGAGGAAAAATTATGGACTTAAAGGATATTGAAGAAATTAATGACAATTACAGTCCCGTTTCTGAATATATTGACAATCCATCCTGTTGCAAAGCCTTCCTGGATCAAATGCAAATTAAGGTATTCTGTATAAATATTAGGAGCATCCGTAAAAATTTAGATCAACTATTATTGCTACTAGAAGATTTACGTGTTTCTTTTGATGTTATATGTTTAATGGAAGCCTGGTTAAGTGACGATTATTCACCTGCACAACTTTCTGGCTTTAATATGTACCATACAAAACTTAATAAACGACAAAACGATGGTGTGGTATTATACGTTAATAATATATTAAAACATAAAACTGTTGAAATTAAATTGGAAAGTAGTAACTGTATAAGTGTAATAATCAATGATGATATTAACATAATTTCAATTTACAGATCGCCGTCTGCTACGGATATCACGCCTTTTATAGATTCTCTGTCACATACCCTCCACGAACATAAAAAATATAAGAATATTTTTATAGTAGGAGATATGAACATTGATATAAGAAAAAGCGACAACCAAAAAGTAAACGATTATCTCACAATGTTGGCAGAATCTAATATAAAAGTGATTAATAGTCAACCAACACGAATCACAATGTCTTGTAGTAGTTGTTTGGACCATCTGCTAGTGAAAAGTAAATTGCAACATATCTCCGCTGTATACAACACGGCAATTAGTGACCACTATGCCATCATTTTTGGAATTAACTACTCTATCCACAAAAGGAAAAAAAAACATGTTATTAGGAGAAAACAAATTGACTTTGAAAAACTAACACATTTTATCTGCAATGAATCATGGGACCTGGTATTAAAGGAAGACGACGTGGATAAGGCAACCGAAAACTTAATATCAATATTTAAAGGGTATATCGAAAAGTGTACCACAGTGACCCAAAAACCCATCCCACATAAAAAGCAACGTCTCAAGGAATGGATTACCGATGGATTGGTTCGATGTATTCGTAATAGGGATAAAATTCACAAAGCTGTACTAAAAAATTCCGAGGATGATGAATTAAAAGAGTATTATATTAAATATAAAAACCTATGTCAATTGATAATAAAAAATACGAAAACAAACTTTTATAGAAAAAAAATAGAAGATGTCAAACACGATTCAAAAAAAATATGGAACACAGTCAAAGACATTGCTTTCAATAATACAAAATATAAAACAATCTCAGAGTTAAATATAATGGGAAAGATAACCACAGTTGAGCAAGACCCTGAAAAAGTCGTGAATCATATTAATGAATATTTTAATAGCATAGGCTATGTCTTAGCAAATAAAAATCTCCAAAAAAATAACATTCGGGAAGAGGAACTAGCGGATAGGATCGATGCCAATGGCAGTATGTCCTCGTCATTCTACTTGAGACCAACAACACAGACGGAAATTATCAAAATAATATCGACACTAAAAAATAACAACTCAAGCGGTCCTGATGATATCAAAGCAGATATTATAAAAACCTATAGAAATAACCTAGCCATTCCACTTGAATACATAATAAACCAAAGCTTTAAGACGGGGATCTTTCCAAATCATTTTAAGCATGCCAATATAGTACCAATATATAAACAAGATGATGACACAGATATTGCAAACTATAGGCCTATCTCACTGCTTAACAATCTGAGCAAAATAATTGAAAAAGTGGTAAAGGAAAGACTAACAAGCCACTTAGATAAAATGGATCTTCTATCTAAAAATCAATTCGGCTTTCGGAATGGTGTCGGTACGGGCGAGGCTATCCTTGAGGTTACTAAAAGCATAACGAATGCATTGGATTCGAAAAAGAAATGCATTGCGGTATTTTTAGATCTAGCGAAGGCTTTTGATACTATATCCCATAAAATACTTTGTAAAAGATTAAAGGGTTATGGAATCAATGGCCTCGCATTGAATTGGTTTTCGGATTATTTAAAAAACAGAACACATACTGTTAACCTCAACGGTGTTCGAAGTGTATCCCTGCCACTAACATTTGGCGTTCCTCAAGGTAGCGTGCTCGGACCAATACTGTTCACTATGTACATAAATCCGCTTTGCGAGCTTGGTTTTGGTAGAACAATAGCGTATGCTGATGACACGGTGTTAGTAATTTCCGGTTCTAATTGGGAAAAGGTATATAATCGTACTAACATCGCGATGGCTTCAATCAAAACCTGGCTAGACCTAAACCTACTTACATTAAATGTTGGCAAAACAAAATACATCCCATTTAGCATCGATGTAAGAGGCCAGCCGGATGATCACCATCATCTTATCATTCACGACTGCAAGAGAGATGCCACGTGTCGTTGTCAGCCAATCGGACCAGTCAGAGAGATAAAATATCTCGGAATAATTATAGATAGACACCTACGGTGGGAATTACATACCGAGTGTCTAGTGAAAAGACTAAGGAAACTGATTTATATATTTATTCAATTGCGAGATATTCTCGGCCTGCCCTATTTAAAAATTATATATTACTCTATATGCCAATCTATAATGACATACGGTATACTTGGATGGGGAGCTTGCGGAAAAACCCTCCTCCAGAAAGTGAACGTTGTCCAAAAGGCAATAATTAGAATCATGTTAAGGAAGCCTAGGCGTTATCCTTCTGACGACCTGTATGTTGAGGCACAATTGCTTGATTTGAGGCAGTTGTATTGCCTCAAAGCAATAATTCATCTTAAAAACAACAATGAAGACGAATATTGTGTTTCTCCGGAAAACAGGGAGAGATCAGGTCGTTATAAGGGAAACTTTGAAGTGCCGAAACGTCTAACGTCTTTTGGACAACGTCATTACAGCTTTCTTGCTCCAAGAATGGTTAATATCATGAGTAAAGAGAACATATTGGAAATTAGCAGCAAACAACAAAAATATCACCTTACATCATGGTTAATAAACCTTGGTAGGAGAGAGACCGAGAAAACATTCATCACAATTTTAAAATAAATAAATATATTTATTTTCTATTTATTTTATACAGGTATTTTTATTAATTCTTATATATTATTAGTTATTATTATAAATGATTATTTATTATTGCTATTATATATTATTATTATTATTATTTAGTATTACTTGTCTATAGTTCTAATATTATTTTGGTGTAGTGAGAATTTCATTTTAACTTGATTTGATTAAAAAAAAATATATTTTTGGTTTGGAATTTAACTTGATTTGATTCAATTTTTTATTTTTAGTATGTATTTTTTAATCATTTGTATTGGTGTTCTCCTTAGAACAGGCTCTGCCTAGTTAGGAGCAACACAATCAATGTTAAATGCTAACGGTGTAATTTTTTTTGTGGAGCAATAAATAAATAAATAAATAAATAAATATATATATGTATATATATGGCTATATATATATGTATATGGATATATCCCTATATAGGCTATATAGGCGTATATCCCTATGTGTGCATATATGGATATATCCCTATATGGATATATCCCTATATATGTGCATATATCCCTATATAGGCGGGAATATCCGTATCTAGCTTAATTAAGGCAGTGAATCGCGCCTTTTAGTTAAATTTTGCCATCGAAGATGTTTCAAATTATTTCTTAGTGTTGAATGCCGAAGAGTGAATACCATGAGAAGCCACATTCCGATAAGACTGATGAAGCTGGGGCGAAATGAAAAAAATACTCGGTGAATACAGTCCATTTTTTACCTAAAGGCTGCGTCGAAAGGCAGCAGGAAAACAAATAGAGCTGTCAACTACAGCTGGCGAACCCGTCACCTCAGGAAGTTTTAACGATGTTGGATCGTTCTGTCTCCCGTGAGGTGAGCGCAGAAGACTTGGGACGAAAAACAATCCACTGTTTAGTTACGCCACCTGGCAGTCAGAGGCCAACGCCTCACGGCGAGGCACCGGAAAAGGTAGCCAGCGGGCAGCTTCGCCCCCTGACTACCAGTTTGGAAGGATATTTCCGTCTAGATTGAACCTTCACGATATCTCGTGCCTCCTGACTGGTTAAAGGATCGAGGTCGCTTGCGCGGTCCTCTCCCTTATGAAGCGGTGATACGATGTGTACCGTATCTATCGCGGACCACAGCATCCTTTACCCGGCTTATTCAACCAGGATCGGGTGGCCGAATGGTCGTTTCAAGAGCAGTTGCCATAAGGTTAACAACTACCCCTGCTCTATAGGAAACATTGCTGTTTCCAGACTCCCCGGCTGTTAATCGGAATGCACAATCGATTGGTTGACGCCGCACGGTGCGCAAACCGTGCAGGAGCGCCCGAATTTGAGTCCTAGGGGAGACTGGTCCGCAGGCTATCGTCCTACCCTGGCTTTCACTTCTGCGTGGAGGCCGCCGGATGGGTGTTGACCCGTGCGTTCGACCGACCCTATACAACTGAGTCTCTGTGGCTGAAATAGAACATGGCCTATTACCTCCCGCATGAGAACAGTTAGTTGTTGTCAATATGTTCGTTGCATCATCTTATGTTTATACTTGTGTAAACTCTAGTCTGGTTATTTATTGATTTATCCTCGCTTAACCTTTCCCCGGTCTCATCAGTCTCGTCATATCGTTATTCAGCAAAATTAAATAGAAAGCTTTGCCTATCTCATCGTCCCCACGATGTCACCTTTTTGCTACCTCACCTGCTGTTATTACTTCATTCAGTTAGATACATATTATGACAGGGAGAATTAATGGCTTTCATTGCGGTTGAGCTCTATCTACGTTTTGCTCGCAGCGATATCCATAATGACCGAACGTTGCCTCTTCTGCGGTTTTGCCAATCGACATTTTTGTAACATCGTTTAAAACCCCCTTCTTAATTAAGGGTTGATTAAAATGAATAAAATTCCTTATGATTAAACGGTGTTACCAGGTGACCGGAGAGATGAAGGCGGAGAATTATCATCCGTTATGAAAAAAATCCCTGTAGTGAAAATCGCGATTATATTAGCATAAGTGCAGATATACATGAAGTCAGCTATAGGCATCAGTGCTGACGCCGAGAACTGACTCATACTGTTTAAATTCAGTCAGTCACTCATGGGTATTTCTTCATAGTGTATGCACATTATTGAAGTCAGTGGGTAAAAAGGGGGATTTTTGAGTCTTAACATTTTCCATATGACGCAAGGGTAACGTTGCGTCATACAACGCAGTGACAGCGACGGAGCAACTACTGACTAGCGACTACACGTGACTCAATGTAAATCAGCCTTAAGCCTACTTTTATTTTTGAGAATCGTTATAATTTGTACGTAAGTTATTTTGTTATAATTTGTACGTAAGTACTTATTCGACACGCCTGGTGTATCCTGAAATCCTATCCATTCCTAATTCTATTATTTCTACTATGTTTCAACGCCTCCCTTCATTAAGTACCTAAGTACCTGAGTACCTATGCACCTACACCTACATTATGCATTACCGCAAGAGAAATAACTGCGGTCGAAAATTTACTTAGTATTGCATGCGTGTTCGCAACACACCGTGATTCCTCGCTCCGTCCGTGAAAGAGAAAATGTAAAAACGTCTTTTTTGCAAATGCCGTGTACTTCGCGAAACCATCGTAAGCTCTGCCCTAGCGTCTGGAGTCGAGCTACCCATCAGCAGATCAGCCAAGGAAGACCAGACAGAAGCAGTGTTTTAGGGTACTCCTTATCTAATTCCTGGCTTTATCAAAACTTGGCAGTTTAGCTGTCACCAGCCCTTTCTAAAATTTACGGTCCACTGCCTGATGTTTAGGATATCAACCTCTTATATACTACGCTTCGCTACACCCGATGATCGTGTAGATACCCGCCCTAGCTCTCTCTCTCTATTCACACTTACTACTACGTCGCGAGCATCCAGACACGTAGCGTTGCTCGTCCCTCCTTGCCTTAAATCATCAACCGTGGTGATTTACTAACGCCTTGTTGCTACAGCCCAACGTCGTATTTAATTAATCAAGTGTATACATCTTTCAGTGCTACTTCCCTTCTGATTAACGCAATCAAATTGCTTCCCTCCGCTCTGGCGGCGGGCGGCCATCTCCGGCAGTTGTCAACTAATATACGCGGAGCCCACGTCAACTTCCTACGCTGTCAGGAGTTGCTGCCAGGATTCTAGACTCGCCTTGTCCGCCGCAGCTCCATAAGTGATGTTCTTTAGGTATCGTTGATTGCTTTTTTCCTACTTCTTTATTGCTATCTGTTTGTACACTCGTTGATATATAATATAAAGTTTATTCTTTAGGCATACGATTCCTTTTATGGCTTCTTCGTCAGTGCATTGCACCGAGCACTGATTCGACGTTGGATTCGCGATGGCCCGGCGGCATAGTGGTTATATCGCCTTATCTTACATTGTAAGGTTCCGGGTATGATTCCCGGCTAGGTCACAATTTTTCGGTGGGATAAAAGTAACAGAATTGCAATTTAATTCCGTCAATCAAATTCAATAACAAGACACATATTACAAGCAGACATGCATATAGGGTTTTCTAATAAGAGCGGGTCGACGTCGACAGTCTACGGTGGCCATGTTGTTTTGGCGGCATCTGTCAAATCTGTTTTTTATTATTAAACCACTGATGCCAATCACCATGGCAAGTTACTCGATTGAGCAGCACGTTAAAACTTTACTATCGAAATTAGTGTTCGTTAGTGCATGGATATCTCTTGCTGAGGTAACGTGAATTGGCCACTAAGATAGTGGGATTTGACCCCGCTTGATTTTTCTTTTAGGGGTTTCTGAAGTCGCAAGTCTATGCCAATAAGCCGCAATCGATTGATGTCCTCATAGTCAACATAACCCAGGCCATCGCGCAAATTCAGCCGGATCTACGAGGCAGAGCATTGAAAATTAGACGTCTCGGATCCTTACCACGGCGGACATTTGAATGATTGGAAAGGAATTTCGTAAATACCACACATATATTGTTTTAGTGCACAGATTGTCAACAACGACACACTCTTATCGGGAAACCCTGTATAAATACTTCAGATTAGGGTTGTTTGTAAGAGATTGTCGTATGATGATAATAAACCCAGCCTATTACAAATTTTCACAACAAAAAGTAAAAACAAACACACAAACGTTTGTCTGCTGATATTTAAGGATGTATTTGTGAGAATAAAGCTCTGCTACAAATTTTTAGATTTAAGTAAGTTTATCTTTGCAACTTAAAATAATCGAGATATACATTTTCCTATCTATCTATTTAAATCCGTTTGTTAAATTTACATCATACCTTTTCATATTTTCATTTTAATTTATATCTCTATTAGGAATATAACTATATATTTATTTATTTTATGGTAGTGTTTATATATTTTTCCAACACGCGGGCTCGTATCGTAAACCAATATCACATGAGTAAATAAACGGAACAGAGACAAAGCTTCATATAACCGCGCTATGATAGGTACACTACTACAAGATTGAGACGCGTGTGTGCGTGACCACTGGCGGCTTCGTATGTGCGGAGAGAACCCGGTTTATATTGGCGTCGCCAGTACCCAAAGCTCAGGGTGTCCGGCCGCAGCGTACGTACACATTTCGCATCTGGTTTGTTTTCGCCCTACAATTGATTTAATTAGTGTTTTAATATATAAAAAAGTGTGAATATGGTTTAGTTCAGTTTAATTTTCAAAAATCTTTACAGATTGTAGAAACATACAATACATAGATTGTAGAAAAATCTTTACTGATTGTAGATCAAAGAAACTAGAATATCCGAATTAAATAAAAACCAAGTTGCGCAATTACAAATTTAAAGAACTTTCAGAAAATTTAAACCAAATTAAGACAATAACAAATCGATTAAGTCAAAATGTTATTTCTATGTACCTATATTGAATCTCATTATGTGACCAAATAAAATTCAAGAAAATATTCTTAGATAAGAAATAAATTTAAAAACCAAAAATAAGAAATAACAGGTAATAATAATTGAAAGCATGAGAAATAAGTTAAATTAAAAAAATAAGAAATAAAATTAGTATAATTTAACGATTAAAATTTAAATTAAAATATAATTTATCAAATCACAATAATAATAATATTTAGTCGCATTCACTTAAAACAAATAAAATTGCAAAATTTAGAAATGGAATTACAATTTATAATAATTTCATTTAAAATCGTTACATTGTATATTTCAAGTTTCAAGTTTCAAGTTTAGTTTATTGTCTTCAAAACTTATAAATAGTTATGTAGACATAATATTTTCGATTGTACACAATACTTTCGTTAGACGTTCGTGGTGAATTGTACGTATTCTTCATAGGTGTAAAAAATATTTTCTAAAAGAAACTTTTGTAACGACTTTTTAAATATATTGTTTTTTTAATGTCTTTTATATATGGAGGTGCTGTACTGTGTGTCTGTATAAACAATAATAGAATGAATAACAACATATCATTATTCATTACCCCAAAGACTTCACTAGGTAAGTACAGTTTGCACCTAACTTGATTATGATATCATTAATTATTTTTAATGTGCTGGAATGATATATTTAGTATTCCTCATCATCGAAAGAAAACCTGGTGGTGCAAAAAATCGTTTTGGTAGATCGTAAATGGTATAAATAATGTTTTTTTTAGTAAATTGTACAGAATAGGTACCTAACTATTTATGCCGTTAAAATAAAAAAAATATATTCAGAGTAAGTAATTTGTGTTATAATATTTGTATTAAAATAAAAAAAATATTTTGTTTATTTAATTGTATCCTGTTGTGCCAGTCCTATCAAAATATGTTTAAAAAATGTACGCTCTTTAGAAGCTTTGTCTCTCTTCCGTTTATTTACTCATGTGCTAATATCATGTAACTTCGTAAATACCACCTCTTCGTGCATTCCTAAGTCTCAACAAACTTGGCAACGCCAACCGCCCTCGCATTTTCCCTTCCTCATCACCCCGCTCTCACGCCTCTCGCGAACCCTCTTGCAAAGTAATTACATATTAACCAAGGCTCAACGTTTTCAAGAAGCCGACGTTTCTCAAAAGATCCTCCGTTTTGCGGAATGGGCTCGGCAGAAATAATTCGCGGGGCAAATTTGCGCAGACTTGATTTTATTCGGGGTTTACGCAAAAATTAAAACTAAATGAAATCAGAGGAAATCGAGGATATCAGATTGAAAAAATGAGAGTAGAAAAGGGTATGTTGCTTACTCTTTTTCATTTCTATATTTACGGATTTATGATTGGTGATATATATATATATATATATATATATATATATATATATATATATATATATATATATATATATATATATATATATATATATATATATATATATATATATATATATATATATATATATATATATATATATATATATATATATATATATATATATATATATATATATATATATATATATATATATATATATATATATATATATATATATATATATATATATATATATATATATATATATATATATATATATATATATCAGGTTGTAAAAAATAATCTACAAAAGCCGAAATTCTTTCTGTCGGAGAGTTAAAGCTTGCGACTATCGGTCGTCCAGGATTATTAGGCTTGTGAATTTTAGGTAATAGGTAAAAATTTCGAGTTCGGATAGGATCAGGAATTAAAGTTTTAACATCTTCGTCTGATAATTTTTCATTTGATTTATTTTGTTCAATATATTTTTTTATTTTCACTGCAAAATTTTTGTTTGGATCTCTGGATAGTTTTTTATAGAAAGTTTCATCTCTAAGTTGTCTCAAGCCTTCAGTAACATAGTCAGTTTTGTTAAGTATGACAGTAGTGGAACCTTTATCAGCCTGCAAAATGACGATGCTGGTATCCTTGCTAAGACTCTCAAGAGCTGCACGTTCATCTACTGACAAGTTTGATTTTGGTTTGAGGCTATTTAGAAAAGATGGCTGTGTTACTTTGTTTAATAAAATAGTAATAAAATTTTCTACCGGATGATTTTTTGGTAATGGAGGGGGTTCTTTATTAGAGTATGGACGAAATTGAGCTAGTGCATTGTGTAATTTAATATTATTATTGTTATTCTTTTGATTTGAATGCCAAAATTCGTGCCATCTTAAATTATATATATACATATTTATATATATATATATTTATATATATATATATATATATATATATATATATATATATATATATATATATATATATATATATATATATATATATATATATATATATATATATATATATATATATATATATATATATATATATATATATATATATATATATATATATATATATATATATATATATATATATATATATATATATATATATATATATATATATATATATATATATATATATATATATATATATATATATATATATATATATATATATATATATATATATATATATATATATATATATATATATATATATATATATATATATATATATATATATATATATATATATATATTTATATATATATATATATATATATATATATATATATATATATATATATATATATATATATATATATATATATATATATATATATATATATATATATATATATATATATATATATATATATATATATATATATATATATATATATATATATATATATATATATATATATATATATATATATATATATATATATATATATATATATATATATATATATATATATATATATATATATATATATATATATATATATATATATATATATATATATATATATATATATATATATATATATATATATATATATATATATATATATATATATATATATATATATATATATATATATATATATATACCTATATATTCTCAACCGCAAGCGATCACATATGGCACTTAGACGTGGTCGCTAAATACTGGTATCATAAACAAGCCTAAAGTTGCGCAACTAGCCATGGAAAGAGCATGCTCGGAGTTTCACTGCGTGATAGGATCCGAAATGAGGAAATCCGCAGAAGAACCAAGGTCATTGATATAGCTCGAAAAATTTCCAACTTGAAATGGCAATGGGCAAGCCATTTAGCTCGCAGAGCCGACAACCGTTGAGGAAAAAAGGTTCTCGAATGGCAACCACGAACCGACAGACCGGCTCACAAGATGGACCGAAGACATAGCCAAGCTCGCAGGAAGTAGGTGGATAGAGGCGGCTCAAGACCGCTCGTCATGGCATTCTATGGGGGAGGCCTATGTCCAACAGTCGACGTCTACCGGCTGATGATGATGATGATGATGATTCACAATCGCAAATACCAGAAAACTCGGTATATTTAAAGCTATCAATAAATTCGCGAACATAGCACTTTGCTTTTTATTTAGG